>JADNRV010000096.1:0-211781 GCA_015499995.1 Flammula alnicola | reverse complement strand
CGACAGAGAGCCGAAATATGCCGACACTGCTCAGACCAAAGGGCTATCTGGAGGTGCATCGACTGCACTCTCTCAACTCCCGTTTGCCGCAAATGTATGCGATTTGACCACAGGGAAAATCCATTGCACAGAATTGAATGCTGGACCGGCACTCATTTTCGGAGGGCCGAACTATGGGAAGTCGCACTTATCTGTTGGTGCCGCATCAACTGTCAACACCAATTTGCGACTCACTTGATTCAACATGACTTTCTGGAGACTTTTCAAATTCAAAAAGACAGTGACGCAAATGAAGCTCCGAGATAAGGCATCGCATCGGCACCGGCACCGCTCAGATCATCGACACCATGAAGCGGAGTCGTCATCACACAGCACATTGCATTCAACATGGATGACATGGCCCGGTGATATGCATCCAACCAATTGGGAGCAGGAGCAAAGAAGATGTGCATATCTCGAGGTTCTGAATAATCTCCGGCAGGCAAAGGCAGGCACTTGGGATGGTGTCGACCCTTCTGATCCTGCCATATTTGGCGACGGTGAGATGATTTTGAAGGGCAAGAAGCCCAGATGAGTTCTTAGAATTCGAGCCGTATCTGCCCGCACCTACCAACCACAATCCGATAGTGCCAGTACCGGCATATTCCCGGTACTGCAGGCAATGACGGCACCGGCACCGGCATTCCACCGGCATCCCCAATCAAGAGGATCGCACATTGCCACAGCCGATGCCTAACAATACTTATGTGCGTATTGTGCATACAAATGGCATCCATCATCTTGCCATGGTCGCCTGTCAGTGTCGAGGGGCAGATTGCATTCCCTTGATCTGATGGCCTCTCGATTAATGCCAGCAAGCTTCACCGTATTCGAACTCTCTTTTCGCTGGCCTTGCTGGATTACTTCGGTTGTGTAATTTGGAGCTCAAAGCATCGGCATATCAGTTCGACCAGTTGCTTCGGCGGTTAACACTGCCGATCGGCACTGCCGATATTCCAACCTCTACCATGAGTTTAGGCGCATGGGGCGGCTATGGCGGTGGATGAAGAAACTCAAATGGGCCGGGTATGGTCACAATCACAGGATCCCATGCAGCCTCCACCAGGCTCATTGGCCAATTTCTGTCCAGCATGTCCACAGCCCGGAATAAATTTGCCCGATGATTGGAAAGATGATGAAAACGGGTGGGTGCCGACATATATGACACCCGTGGTTGTATAACGTCGTGAAGCTTTGCATTTCAGCGCATTTTTGTTGCCGATGGGAATTTCAAGGCTGATCACGTTCGTCAGAAGAGCGCTCAAGATGATGTGTGGCTCTTGGATGGTGCGGGCATGGCACCAATCGTGCTGAGTATCTAGAATTTTTGCGCACAGCTATCGAGAGATTAACGGTATGTCTTTCACTCCGCTGCCGCTGCGATGCCGATGCCGATATAACCAACCGTGCAGAAGCCCATGCGAAAACACATTTCGAGCGATCATGAATGCTCTCCTGTCTTCCAAGGCCTGTGATATCACGGGTTTGGTCGCCTTGTCTGCGCCCGACACGGGTTTTACGTGCGAACGCTCTCGTTGACTTGTTCAAAGGAGAGCAACAAAAGAATGTTGATTTCGCATTTCTCAAAGCCTTAGAGTCCACAGAGTGACCCCCAGCAAGGGGTTATGCTCATCTACGACATTGCTGCCAATACTCTGTCCATCTCCGTGACCGAATCGGGCACCTGCTGCCGGTCGGCCTCCAAGTCGACCGGGCGATCGACCATTTTCATGTTCACGCCCATAAGGATGAATGCTATTTCCGATACGCAACCACGTTCATCCCCGGCGCTGGTATCGTGAAGGGGCAAATCCTAGAGTCTAATTGGTCGATCTTGAATAAGATTTCCCCAACAGCCAGAACAGCCACTTTGGCCCATCGGACTGAGATGCTCGACGATCATGCATGTGACTCCAACCACAAAAAAACCCTCGCGATGACCGCAACACTATGCTCCCGCTCCCTAGATGCAAAGGCAATGGTGGCGCAAACAGATAAATACTATGCAGAACTGTCCGCCACAGTTGATTCGCAGACGATGAATACATGGGAAAATGAGGTACTGGGAGTTGAGGCAATGCGACTTGCCAATGTCAAAGCCATGGACATCTATGCTGCCCGAGTGCCGGATAGGCAGCAACAAATCTCGGCACCGGCACCGGCACCCTCGGCTTCACCGGTACAGCAATGGATTGAGTTCTCACTCATGATTGAGGAGAAACAGTGAGTAATCTAAGATGCTCCCTGGATATAATTCACCAATTCCATTCAAAGGATTGATATCCAGGACAAGGTTCGGCGGCTCAGCTCCGTCCCTCGGGAGGACGAAGTCCACATTATTGAACAGCTTCGTGAAGCACTTGCGCCGCTTCTGGTCAAATTAAAGCAGCTGAAGGAGGCAGCTGAAATCACTGACAAACGTCCCGAGATGCCATCGATCGATGAAGATGAGGCAGAATTTGATGAGGCTGCCGAAGAAATATCGGGCGAGGAGACACCGGCACCGACACTTCCATCGACCGACATGATTCCTGTCGAACGGCAGCAACTGTCTCTCCCATCGAATGGCAATGTGGGTGGTGATCTTAAACATGTCGAAATTTCGGCCCGCAAAAAGCAGGCTCATGCACAACTCAATCGACTTCGGGAGCTTGTTGCCGATATCTCATTTCAGTACTCACATGTGATCAGAGCAGCGCCCCGAAAGGCTGTTCGAACTCGCGGTCATCAAAATGTCCGGCGCATTGGGCATGAACTTGTCTTCCACGCCAGGATATATTCGCGGTGCCGAATGCGATTGGTACAATTGGGTTGTGACCCAGAAACCCTTCGGGTATTCCGAGTTTTGACCAAGGCCGATCTACGAGCGAGTACTGCTATCGTAAATCCGAATATCGCTGGATCAACCTCGCTACGCTTATCCTGGCTGTGGCACATACGACGATGGCAAATACTGGGGAGTGGTCCCGGTGCCGGTCTCGCCGCCACTGCTGGTCCCGGTGCTACTGCCGATGCCGATGCCGACTTCTATGATGCCGACCCTGCCACACTTTTGGAATGTGAGTCCCTCAATGACAGTAGCACATCCCCATTTACTGATTAAAACCAAGTCAAGCGCGTTCACTGGCTACGCGCCCGGGCACAAAGACAACGATGGCATGAGGAACTCACACTTGTCGCATATGAAATGCAGTGGACTGTACGCTATTGGACGCGTGAGAGTAGTAAGTGGAGATCTGCCCTGGATATACCCAGTGCGAGTGCCGGCGCCAAAGCCTACGCCCATCGCAAATATTTATTTTGGTATAAAATGGCACTGGTGGCCGACAAAGCATTCCAGCAGTCGTGTCTTAACTATGCATCGCCCCTGTCATAGTTACGTAATCCGCCTGTGAAAATCTACAAATTTGATTATCTCTGATTCCGACCACAATCTCTTTCAACAATGTCGCGCCATGTACTCGCTATCTTCAGCCCGTTCTCTTTACAAAATGGTTCTACAAAAAGCTGCCATCGTCTGACACAAGACATTATCTGGTACGGAGAATCTCGATTCCGGCAGGCCCTCATTGTGATTAGCAAAGCCGATGCCGAAATGCAACGATGGATGCAATATTGTCTTCGAGAGGAGCTGGTATGTTTTCAATGGTAGCAGCATTCCCGGTTGCTCATATTCCCCAGTTTTACGTGCTCGGATTTGTCGGTGCTGCAACTGCTGTGGGACAAGTTGTCGAGGTGCCGATCCTCATCCGATCTTTGGCCGATAACCTTGCCCACGCCCGCCGGCAGTTGCTCCCAATGGCATTCCACAGCAGCCTGCTGGCTGCACTAGATGCAGGGATCGATGCCGATAGTCCTGCAGCTCTCGTTCCCACCTATGCGTTCGACTGGTGGAATGGTGATGCCCCACCGGAACGTCTAGAACGTCTCACCTTTACCACAATACAAACAGCGTTGGATGTACACCATAAGCAACATCCTACTGTCCGACAGGGCAGACAGCCGATTCCCACCCCGCAGGCTAAGTTCGGCCTCCGTTCCACTGCCGATTGTGAAAGGTGCCGAGGTAATGAAGATCTCACCCGGGACCTCATGACCGAGTTGCAATCGATCTACCAGCTTGCAGACGGCATGGAGGCCAAAACAGCTAATCGACTCGCACAAGACATGCGAAAAGCACAGTCGCTCCACGTGCTGCATGAACAATCGTTGTTCAAGGAACTCGGCAGTGCACCGGCATCGGCAGCGGGACCGGGACCGGCAGTCGAACCGTTATTGAAGTTGTTGAGCCAACCAGCATCGGGGTCCCGTGGCGATGCTCCTGCAGTCTCGATTAATCGGAAATCGAAAGCCGTTGCCGCCCAGGCTCGTTCAGAGCTACAACGATTGACAAGCTTGCCACCGAGCTCCCTGAAGTGGGTTTGGGGTGCCGATCTGACGGAGGAAGAGGTGTTAATGCTGACAAACAGTAAGGGAAAACAGCATTCTGGATATAATGAGTCCTTGCCTCTTGGGGCAATGAGAAGGAAAGATACGGTTCCGTCTGCCCTACGGACCGGCAGTGCACAGTTCACGGGACTTGCACCTGACCTCATGTCCGTTCCAGATGCGCAGCCATACCCACCGTGGCACAACGATCCTCATTTTACAACGCTCCCGAGTGACGGTCGTGCCTCATTGCCGCAAGAAATGACGCGTCCAGTCCCGACAAATGCCGATGCCGGTCTCGCTGGAAGGGCCGAGCCTGGGGACACTCTGCCTCCAACATCTGGCACGGATCCCCTCACCGAAGCGAATCTCATGGCCCTCGCCACCAGCCGCACTACTCCCCTGTATGTAACTGCTGACGATGCTGGTGACATTTGGAGCGACGCATCCTCCGGGAATGACTCCGTTGTCGGCATCAATGCCAGTACACCGTCACGGGATGGTGTTCGCAGTTACCCTGCCAAGAAGTCTGCTGGCATCTCTGCTGAGGATGCTGCTATCGCATGGAGTGACGATGCGTCTGAGGCCGACCCACCTGCCCCCTCAACTGCCCCAACCACTGCCGAGCCCACTGCCGGGCCAACGACTGGAGAAACTGCCGCCCCCACTGCCGGAGGAACTCCCGACTCAACTGCCGGGCGTGCGGACCATCCGAATTTACCTGTTCATCTGTCAGTTGATGATGCTGTGGCTGTCTGGAGTGATGACGATTCCCCTGGCGACACAACTCCCGATGAACCGGCCGTGGCCGGGTCGGGCCCCTCTGCTCCTGACGCGACTGACCGTCGACAACAATTTGCCCGTCGGAACGCACGGCAGTACACTGCACGCCAAACTGTCATGCCTACATTTGAAGATGCCGCAGATCTCTGGTCCGACGATGAATCAGAGCGTTCTCCCAGATCGAGTACTTATGATGCCGATGCCGATGCCCCGGCTGGTCACTATCGCGTGGTTAGTATTGGTGACTCCTTGTGTTACGAGATCGATTCTGACGCACCAATCCAAGGATATCACAGCCAGTGATGCTGCCAATGCTTTCGACTCAGATGAGCAGGACACTACGGCCGATGCCGATGGCAACCAGACACGTCAGGCTGAGATGCACGCCACTGCTGATGATGCAGCATCTGCCTGGTCAGCTGAGGACGGTGAATATGGCGTATTCCCTTCATCCCTTGTTGGTTGACATGTTCCTACAGATAACGAGGGTGCCGATGACGCAGGTGCCGAAACGTCCGGTGCCGATAGTGGTGGTGCCGACTTCGGTACTCAGCCTCGTCTGCCTTCCTCCTCCAATGAACCTGGTGCATCCCTGACATTGACCCCCAGCCGCATAACACTTCCCCAGGGTCCTTTTGGCCCTGCAGATTTCGACTTCGTAGATGCTGAGTGGCTGGCCGGGCAGCCGGAGGAGGATATTGATCCTGACGATGAGGAGGAAGAATCTGATGAGGGAGATGAGGAGGACACGGAATATGAGGAGGGCGTAGACGAGCATGGGCACTACTATATCTGACTTTTTTTAGCACGGTCACATTCTTGAAACTGTCGATAACATGTATTTCGGTGCTATTGCTCATTTTTACTATTGATTCCACAACATCCAGAGTGAAGTTACTCCTAGAAGTACCAATGCTAACCATACAGTCATCAGACTCTCGCTATACTGTATTTGTGTGAGTCGCAGACCTGCGACAGCTTGTCGGCACCCCAACACCATTGCCAATGATTGGCAGAGTGCCGGTACCGGTCCCGTACGTCGGCACTGCGATGGATCCCGAGCAAGTGCCGAACACCTCCCGAGTGGTATTGCCGACCAATTTAACTGCCGTGGGCTGCTCCAGCGAATTCGCTGGGCCCGTATGATACGTTACAATGTATATAGGCGCACCTTGGTAGGTATGGTAGGCCGTCCAGCGAATTCGCTGGCCCCGTATGCTACGGTACATTGTATGCGTTCGCTACACCGTATGCTACGGTACATTGTATGCGTTCGCTACACCGTATGATACAGTACATTGTAGCTTACCTATGTGAAGAAAGGATAAGGTGGGACTTACCAGGTCCAAAACTACTGGTAGCACTCGAAATCGTCCAAGTCGCCCACGTCGCGATCAAGAGCGTCTAAAGTAGCACGCTCCGAATCGGTGTCGAGGAAGGCAGAGGCCTCGTCGGCGTCAGGCTCGCTCTCCTGATATGGAACGACACGAGGGCGAGGAGGAAGGATGTGGCTAGGGTGAAGAAGCCAGGGTGGAGTAGCAACCCCCTGCAGCAGAAGAGACAGCTCAGAGAGGGAAGTCGAGTGAGTAGGGTACCGATCGTTGGAAGACAGATCGCCAGGAGACAAAGCCGACAAAACGTCGATCAGCGTCTCCATAGCATCGTCGTCAGCAAGGTACAACTCCCGGAATGAGTTGTCGGGATCCGAGGCAACGAGCCGATACAAGATACCCAAGACCTCACGCGACAAAACGGAGATCTCGAGGTCACTCTGCCGCACGAGCGCTCGTTGAAGGACGTTGGTGGCGCTAATGCGCTGGATCCGTTCGAATAGATTTTGAAGATCTAGGGGGGTCCACAAGTTAGTCAGGAAAGAATATGCCAATAAACGGGGAACTTACTGGTCAGGAATGACTGGCCAAACTCGAGGAAAGACTCAAAGTCTGGCATCTGGTCCTTGAGCTTGCAGCCTTGTAAGCTAGAATTATATATGATTCCTAGGCTGTGGGCTAACTACCTTATACATCTATAGCGGGTTTGGGCCGCTTGGGCCGTGGCCTAAGGCCATGCAAGACACTTTTAAAAGGCTGCCGGGGTGCCGGGGCAGCATATACAGCTGCTGCTGGGGGCGGGTGATAGTAAATACATGTCAACAATGCAGGAATTGATGTCCGGGGATGTATTTTGGGTGCTGCTCATCGTCGCGGGCGGTTTTGGGTGGGGGGAAAATACCATTGCATAGCCCTGATTTTTCTCTATCCAAATCCGTCATATGCGCACCCTATGGGGGGCGGGACGGGGTGGATTTGAAAGGATGACTTTGGATGACGTTCTAAAAATAACTGGTATTTCGGGGAGAGCATCATTTCTGTGACATCATGTTCCTGGCAATCTATTTTTAATTTTAGGCACTTGTAATCTATCTTTAGTTCCGATCGGCTTGGAGCAGGGCTCATGGTAAATAGCTGTCAATAATGCACGAAATGACGTCCGGGTCTGTATTTTGGTTGCTGCACATTATTGGGGGCGCTTTGGGGCCTGGAAAAAATTATTTTGCAGTCTATAAATATAATTTGACCTATCCTGGGTGTTTCCGCGCCTGCCAGCAGGCGGGAATGGGTGGATTGGGCGCTTGGCTTTGGATGACGCTTCCAATTGGGGCGGGGCTGATAGTAAACAGATGTCAATAATGTCGGATTTGATGCTTGGGGTGGTGATTTGGCTCGCGCTCATCGTTGGGGGGGGGTTTGGACAGCGGGGAAAAAATCTAATAGGGTCTAATAATATATTGCTACCCATTGCCGCCCTTTGCGCGCCTCACGGGGGCGGGAATGGGTGGATTGACGAGGATGACTTTGGATGACGTTCTAAAATTAGACGCCGAGCGTCCCGGCATGATATTTTTAGGTGCCGACATTCGTGCCTCAGCGTTATCTATAGATTAGATACGAACAAATGACGAGGATTTCCTTTCGGGCACTTAAGCATGAATTAGGCAAAAATAATGAATATATTATTATTAAACTACTATGTATTCTAACAACTAGGCTAAATTTACAGGACGAGAGAGAAAGGACGAGAGCGGAGGCCGTCGTCCGGGTTGTGGGGCCGTAGCCGTAGCCGTCGTATCGCATCGCAGCAGCAGCGATCGTGTTGTGCTGCTGCTGCCGCCGGCACCTCGTCATCGTTGTCGTATCCGAGCAGCAGCAGCGGTCGTGCTGCTGCCGCGTTGCCACCTCGTCGTCGTCGTATCCAAGCAGCAGCAGCGCGACCGCTGCTGCTGCTTCTGCCACCTCGTCGTCGTCGTCGTGTCCGAGCGGCAGCCGTCGTGCTGCCCCCGCTGCCCCCACCTCGACGTCGTTGTCGTATCCGAGTGGCAGCAGCCGTCGTGCTGCTGCCGCTGCTGCCACCTCGTCGTCGTCGTCATATCCGAGCGGCAGCCGTCGCGCTGCTGCTCCTCCTACCTCAACGTAGTCCCTGTAGCTGAGCAGCGGCAGCGGTCATGCTGCTGCCGCTGCTGCCATCTCGCCGCCATTGTCGAGCAGCAGCAGCGGTCGTGCTGCCGCTGTCACCTCGCCGCCGTTGTCATATCCGAGCAGCAGTGTCGCGCTGCCGCTCCTACCTCGTCGCCGTCGCCGTATCTGAGCAGCAGCAGCCGTCGTGCTGCTGCCGCTCCCTACCTTGCCGTCGCCGCCATATCGGAGTGGCAGCCGTCGTGCTGCTGCTCCCCTTACCTCGTCGTCGTCGTATCCGAGCGGCAGCAGTGGGAATGCTGCTGCTGCTGCTCCCACCTCGTCGCCGTCGCCGTATCGTCGTGTCCGAGCAGAAGAAAAGAGACGACGACCTTTCAAGGTCACCATCTCGTCATCTAACCAATGGATTGGGTAAGTGAGGGGAGGGAGAGATGAAGAACAGAAAACGAACCGGGTGGGTCTCCCTCTACCAGGGTCTCCCCTCGCGTCTTCTCACCTGTCACCCCCTTGCGAATTGGTTGCGAATTGGTTGGACACCTATGTAGTGGCTTCGAGGAGATGGAAAGCGGAGGTGCGGCCGGACGGTTCGTGAGCGAAGAGGGAGGTGGCAGGCGTTGGGGATGAGCGTCTAATGATGTTGAAAATCGTTGATCGCGGCTCAAGCGGAGCTTGAAATTACCGGACCGCTCAATTTCCGGAGCTTTCTCGTCGTCGAAGATAGCGTCAACGCCACTGTAAACCAATTCTAGGACCGTTTGAAACATAATTTATATCCTAAAATATCCATTGAAATTACTGAGATTAAAAATTACCTTGGAGTCTCAACATATGATATGATATTATGCTCATATATGATACTCATGTGAAAGTGGTGATTTCGGGCGCTCGAAATCGCAAACTCTACGGATGGCCCCCTTTGAGATTTCTGAAATTAAAAATAATATGTCAGATATCATCTCTAGATTAGTTAGAAGTATTCTAGATGCCTCAAGGAGCTTCAACGAAATGTCGAGGGACAGGGATTTGAAATAACATGAAGAATGTCGAGTTGATCCAAGATTTCCCATTTGTTTCATGCCTAACTTGAGTGCAAAGGGTGTATCATTAAACAAGCATTCACTAGGCCTAAATAAATTTTGGAATTCTTATTTGGTATACTATTGTTACTGAACTATCTACCTTTCAGAGTATTCAAGGAAATTCTTAAGGTCCTAAAGGTGAGATAGACGACTGCAGAAGACCGTAAATCACCACCCATGGCTGGAAATGTAAGTAGCACTATACCAGAGGATCAAAGCTCAACTCGGACCTTGCTAAAATATGAAATAATTCTATTCTAAAAATTTACCGACGCTAATCTACGTAGTTACCCGTCAGTTTAACGTCGTCCGAGACATCCTCGACGAGCAAGACGGAAGACGCGGAGACGCGGACCGCTTGTCCTAGCCAATCAAATCGTTTTCGGCTTATGCCGAAATGCGATCAACCATGGTTGAACGCAGGCTGCAGCTCTCGACTCCCATCTTCACCTATCGCCTCGCTGCCACCGCGCCATTTCGCAATACCAACCCACAGCCGCTGTTCCACGTCAACACCGCCGGCCCTACGTCGCACCACGAATGAACAGGCCAGCAAGTCACCAAGCCCACCCCATCGACACACGGCTAGCACACTAGCGCCAACGACACCGCGTGCCCTTCCCCCTCCTTGAGGATGTGGGCCGGCCTTTGAAGTATCTGGGGTGGGGGGTTTAGGGGCAGAGGAACACGAGGGGAGACCCACCCGGTGCGCAACGAATCGAGTCGTATGACTCGATTCGTTTTCTGCTCTTCCTCTCTCCCTCCCGCACTCACCCAATCCACAGGCAGGATGACGAGATGATGGCGACCGTTGAGTGGTCTTCGTCTCTTTCGGACACGGCGACGGCGACAGCGCTCAGGTGGAAGCAGGAGGGCTGCTGCTGCTCGTATACGGGTACAACTGCCCTAACGACGAGGGCGCAGCAGCAGCAGCACACCCGCTGCTGCTGCTCGTATATGGGTACGACTACGACGACGATGGGGAACGGCAACAGCAGCACGACCGCTGCTGCTGCTCGGATACGGCGACGACGACGGGGGAACACGGGCAGCAGCACGACCGCTGCTGCTGCTTGTACACGACGCGACGAAGTGGACACAGCAGCAGCAGCAGCAGCAGCACGACGGCGGCTGCTGCCCGCATACGGTGACGGCGACAAGGTGGGAGCAGCAGCAGCAGTGTCCACAGCTGCTGCTCGGATACGGCGACGACCAGGGGGAGCAGCCGCGGCAGCACGACCGCTGCTGCTCCTGCTCGGACACGGCGACGATAAGGTGGTGCAGCAATAGCCGCACGATCGCGGCCGCTGCTCGGATACGGTGACGACAACGACGAGCAGCAGCAGCGCCTATTGCTGCTGCTCAGATACGGCGACGACGGGAAGGTGGGAGGAGCACCACCAGCACGACGGCTGCCGCTGGGATACGACGACGACGGCGACGAGGTGGGAAGAGCAGCAGCACGACGGCTGCCGCTCGGATACGACGACGACGACGACGAGGTGGCAGCGACGGCGGCAGCACGACGGCTGCCGCTCAGATACGGCGACAACGTCGAGCTGGGAGGAGCACCAGCACGACGGCTATCGCTGCCATACGACGACGACGACGAGGTGGGCGGAGCGCCAGCAGCACGACCGCTGTTGCTGCTCCGTCATGGCGCTGACAACGAGGTTGGATGGCAGCAGCAGCGATACGACGACAAGGGGGAGAGCGGGGATGAACAGCAGCAGGCGAGGCGATGACGCGCGTTACTCACGTCGACATGCGCCCTCCTTGCTCGCTTATCCTCGTTTCTCTGCTGTATCTTATTTTATTGTATATACCTTAATAGCATAATTCAAATATATTCAAATTTGTCTATTTAATCTTTTTTACCTGAGGTTTTCGATGCAGGAGGCCAAAATGAACTGCATCTATTTTTAAATATGCAGTGCCGTGGGATTAATCGAAAGTATCTAATCTATAGATAACGGAGACAGGTGCCGAAGCACGAGCGTCTGAATCTAAAAATATCTAACTAGGGCGCTTTCTGGCTATCTAATCTATAGATAATAAACCAGGCACAAGCGCTGGCATCTAAAAATATCGCACCGGCGCTTTCCATCTAATTTTAGAACGTCATCCGAAGTCATCCTTCTCAATCCACCCATCCCCGCCCCCCATGAGGCGCGCACAGGGCGGCAATGGGTCGCAATATATTACTGGACCCTATTGGATTTTTTTCCGCAGTCGGAACCGCCCCAAACGATGAGCACGAGCCAAAATATAAGCCCGAGCATCATTTCCTGCATTGTTGACAGGTGTTTACCATCAGCCCCGCCCCAAATGGGACCGTCATCCAAACCCACCTGCCGCAATCCACCCATTCCCGCCCCAAGAGGCCCGCAAATACCTGCATTATGTCAGAATATATTTATAGACCCTATTGGAATTTTTTCCGCGCCCAAAAGCGCCCCCAACGATGAGCAGCACCCAAAATACAGTCCCGGACACCATTTCCTGCATTGTTGATCTATGTTTACTACTGCCCGCCCCCAGCAACGACCACACAACCTGTCCCGGCACCCCCGGCACATTGTATATAGTATATACATGGCCTTAGGCAGTGGCCTAAGCGGCCCAAACCTGCTATAGATGTATAAGGTAGTTAGCCCACAGCCTAGGAATCATACATGATACCAGCGACTACAGGTGGAGCTTGGCTCTGAAAGAGCAGATGCCACGGCGGCTCCTCTGGCATGGGATACAGCCCTGTTCACCCTGTGGTACGATGCAGTCCTCAGGTTTTAATCCTTTGAGACCGCACGCAATACACACGGGGGGCGCCTAAAGATACAAAACGAGGAGATAAATGCATGGAATAATAAGACATGAAAGAACTCACCAGGGTTTGGGTACCGCACCCAAAAGCAGAGCGAGTTGGGCAGCAGCCAACTTGCTAGAAGGAGAAGAAACCAGCTCGGGGGCCTCAGGGGTCACCTCTAGTCGAGGGCGCTTGCTACGAGCGTCGCCCAGAGCAGCCACCTTGCGTTTGAGAGGCCGAGGGGGGGTTTGGTCAGTATCCAGCGTAACCCGTGAGCCAGAAGCAACCCCAGGGCGAGCCTCTTGACGAGAAACAGCTGCTAGCTTAGCAGCGGCAGCACGGGTAACGAGGGGACGAGGGAGAGACGGGGGCGGAGTTCGCGCACGAGCCTTGCCCTTTCCCTTGCGATCTTCGAAGGACGAGGAGGTACCTCGACAAACAGCGAAGCCGCTCCTCGGGACGTCCAACTACCTCAAGGATAGGCGTCGGAGACGGTTGAGTCTCGCCCGCCTCACCTCTGGATGGCCGCTAGACCAAGGAGTTAGGTAGAACGAAAAACAAAGAAAACACAAAACGATACACACCGGGGGTAGCTGGAGGCAGTGACAACGCGGTTCATCGAGATCCATGGTTGGGATTGCCTGCTATGCAATAGACTGTTAAAATCAAAAGATATAACAGGAAGAAACATAAAATATACGCACCAAGCACCGGTGGGGCGAGGGAGAATATGCGACGAGGGGCCTACGACGGGTGAAGACCCAAGTCGCATCTAGCAGTCGCTGAGCCAGCCCGACCAGTCTGGAAGGCGGTTCACTATCCATATCAGCCTCTGAGATTCCTCGGGATGCAAGGGATAAAAATCCGCCTATGAAAGAACAGTTGGGATTGTCAAGTGAAGATACGAAATGTAAGGAATATAATAACTTACCACGGACGAGGGATCGAAATCAGCGAAGAAAGCGAACGGCGGAGGGGTTTCACCGCGACATGCGCCAGGAAACACAGCCAGCGTCGTACGCGCACGCAAGCGACAGGCTCTGGAGATCTAGTGACTCGAGCCCGCGCATGTAATTACCCTACACAGATGAGGATGAGACGAGAACTTCAAGAAGAAATAATGAGGCACAGCTACCATCTGGTTGGTTAGCCCACTAGAGCCATCGAGGCCGCAGAAATGCGACGAGTATCCGGTGTAAGCACAAACATGAGGAGTTTGCGGCGGAGAATGTCCCAGATAGGTTGCAAATAGGCACAGATGGCAGAGACATGATGCTATGATAAACAGAAGGAGGATATAAGATGAGGAGTGTTGACAGTAGTGGTTGGGAAGTGCGAAAAGTGTTGGGGTCTAAAAGAGCGCCTAAAGCTCAGTTTATATACGCGGGCCAAGACAAGCTACAGACACCGCACCGAGTCACCGATCGCAACCGAATGACTATGACGGAGTGCGATTCTTCGTATTCACCAAGAAAGAAGCAGCAGGATATGTTAAAACCTGATAGAATCAGTTGTGTAGCCTTTCAAGGAAGCGGACTCATTAGAAGCGCTTACCGATGATCAGGATCAGCAACGATTAAGGAAACTATTCCTAGGATGGAAAGACCTTAGAACACGAGTTGGCAACTTAAGAAAGTTTGCTAGGCAGGAAGTCTTCACCGTGCTTCTCATTACAACGGCAAGCTTTGCCGTGAGAACATAGGCGCTCCTAAAAGGATTGCATAGGCAAATGTTGAACCAAGAAACAAGAACGAGAGACCCTTGATAGTGTGCAATAAGGTTGACTGGGGACAGTCAATATCTAAGTTGGGGGGAGATGAAGAGACCGCGAGCGGCTAGCTGTGAACGGACTACCATTCTTCTTACCTGAGCTATTTTTAGCACTTAGTAAAGCTTATAATGTAGTCTAAATGTTACAAGTCTGGACATTACAATGACAAGACTACTAAGGACTAGAGGAAACTATGCAAGATAACGAGGAATGCGCGGTTTAATAAAGACATTATCATTAGTAACTATTGAGATACTAGTCAATACATCTAATGAAGTGTACGGAAATAGGCGCCTTTCAGTAATATCTTAACCATCCGGCCTATACAGCGAGGGCGCGGATCTCTAGATTAAAGAACGGACATCTAGGCACACTACAGGACAGGTCGCGTGACATTGCCGAAGGCATCGAGGACAGTGGAGCAGCCGGGGTAAAGCAGACGCCCATAGACGCGCCTGTAGCAACGCCGATCAAAGCTCGGATCAAAGGGATACCAAATTGGGAACACATACCATATCGGGTAATAACTGGGTACAGGAAGATTTCCGGGGTGCATAACTCGACACAGCGAGATCCCAGATGCACGCCGAAGGTACCAAGATACCGGGTACAAAGGACGAAGGGTTACAACCCTAATCACGAGCATTATCTCGGACAGAACGTGCGTGGATTGCCCGAGCGTCTCCGACGAGATGTAGGCGCGTCTATGCTCCGGTCAGTCTATAGCCAATGACAGGACAAGATACCAATGAAAACGAAAGGTCATGAGCCTGTATACCACGCGGTCGAGGAGGAGTAAGTCTTAGGTGCTTAAGTTAGCCGAACCGACGACGATCTGAGCTCCCGATCCAACCAAAAAGGCATGATTGAGCGGATGAGCACGGAAACTGTACTCCACAAGGCCGCCGCTCGCGCACAAATGCCCATGAAATCTCTATATTCTCGTCATTGCGTCTATGTAATAATATATCGTCTCAGTAGTATATAAGCAGCCCTGTAACACCGTAGAAGACAAGCAATTTACCACCCACGAGATACAAGCGCTTAAGAATTATATCTTAAGTGTTTCACCTCTAAGTACCAAGTAGCTTCAAAGCGAGAGTCCCATAATATAAAAAGAAACCAAGTAACGATATAAACGAACTGTTAAGACGAGAACGCGTGTCTAAGTGATTCGCCAAGACAAGTAAAGAGAGTTATAAGCCAAGGAACCTGTCTAAGTGACTTGTTCAAAACCTACCCTTTGTCAAAGGACATCTGGGGACCTGGACTGTAGTGTCGGTGGACGAAAGCGTCTACGCGCCTCTGGCCATTGTTAAGGGACTGTAGTGTCGGCGGATCAGACATCTGCGCGCCTCTTTCCACAAGTATAGTTTTTGAGACAAGTAAAGACAAGTTAAAGGGCATAGAGCCATCTTCTCAATTGGAGAACAAGACAAAGCGAGATCAGTTAGCAGTTTGTGCATAGAGCACTAGTTTCCGAGTACCAGACCAGAATTTACACAAGTCTATTGGACTTAAAACGACCCATTGGCTATAAACGCGCCTAAGGCCTTGCCTGAGCCGTTGTATAGTTAAACACCTTCTTTTATCGCACACCTACTATCAGGTATCGATATTATAAAACTATTATCCTCCCCTTGGACGAACTAAGTCAACTAAACATTGATTTGGGTGTTTGAGTGTAGTAAAGTAGTTATTTAAAAGTGAAGCAAGTCGGATTTGATAGTATCTCTCTAATAGACATTACAAAGTCTGTTGAAAGCGACTACTTGATTATCTAGTAGTTCACACACACCCCGCACTAAGCATCTTTACCGACATCGGATGCTGAACCCCCACCAACCCGCTCGCTGTGAAGCAGCTGTGAGCACCCACTCATGCCTATCATTTTGACACCACGATCACCGATCCATGATTTCGACTGCCACAATTGCTCTACTTGATGCCACAGCCTGTGCATCCCTCCAACGAGTGCCTGCAGCTCAGTATTTACTTTATGTCTCAGATGTAACTAGATATCTTTCAATATAACTATTTGACTATTCCTAAAATTTGAATGAATTTCTACTAAGGCTTTCCTTCTGAGTCAGTGTAAAATGGGTATCGAGTTCAAGTGAATTAAACGTGGGACAGGAATGGAAATGTCAAAAAACAACAAGTTATGATATGAGGGTATGGAGGAAGACAATATTGAACCATGAATTAGGGGAGTGCATGTGATATAATTATTAATAAAAGGACTCGTAACGCCAGGCGCAGCCTCGGCCCGCACAACCAAGTTACTGTGCGCTTATCAATCTTGCCGAGCGCTTATTCAACACGGGATATAGATAATCTGACCTATATATACAGGTTGCTGAGGCATCGACTATCGCAATATATCTTTCACAATCAATGCTCAATGTCTATTTATACACAAATCGCTGTGCTTTCAACCAAGGAAGTGCTTAATATTGCACGCACAGAACTTGTCGTCCCATTTTACATCGCGAATTCACACAAGCGTGGCATAATCGATTTTGTGGAACAGCATGCAGGTACAGAACTTCAATCACGACTGCTTCATGCTGCGCACGAGAAAGAGGCTGCACAGAATGGCCACTCAAGGAAGCGCAAGTCGTCCACTGTGCCACTGTCTGTGCACCATGGCCAAACACACAGCATGGATGGCACTTTCACAGGTGCAATTGGACGAGATTTGTATGAAAGTGGTCATTTTCTTGACGTTCCAACAAATGATGAAATCAAGCAATGTTACCGATTATTCTACGAGGCTACTTCCAATTCTGCAGTTCACATGGCCGTATATGCAGTTTGTGGGAGAGAAGTGAGTGTGAGCAGAGATGAGGTTGTCAATCAGTCATTGCAGAATCTTCCGAATTCGCATTGACTTGTATCAATTGTTTCACATCCTGCACACACCTTATTCGATGGGAAGCTGATGGAGCCTGCTGGTGTTACAGCAGAGTCAGAGGGCTTAAATTATCGCATTAATGTGTGTCGACAGTGTCGGTCCAGCTTGGCAAGAGCTCAACCCGACGCACCTCCAGCTTTCAGTTTGGCCAACGGTCTATGGGTGGGAGCAGTGCCAGACATACTGTCATTGTTGACATTTCCAGAGCAATTGCTCATAGCGCAACTCTACCCTCGTGTCTACGTTTTCAAGCTATATCTAAAAAATGGTTTCTCGGGTGATCCTACAAAATTGCAGCGGGGAATGGGTGGAACAGTCAGCACATTTGACCTGGATCTTCCAGGAGTTGTGTCCATGGTCAAGGGAAACCTGATGCCACGGCCCCCAGAATTGCTGGTGTCTCTTATTTCCATCACATTTATTGGACTTGGGCGGTTGCCAAAACATTAGTTGCATCAGCTTTTCCATGTGCGTCGTCAAAAAGTGGTTCAAGCATTGGTCTGGTTGAAGGAGAACAACAAAAAATACTATGGTGACATCTATATCGATGAACAATGTGTTTTGCGACTCCCAGATGATGATGTTCCTGTAGAGTTGCTCAGTATTGTGCGACAGTCCACAGACGTAGGGGTGATCATCAGGGAAAACGAGAAATGGTAATTCAAGTTTATTTCTGTCCATTTCCTGGAACCAAAGTAGTCATGGGTAATCGTGAGTAATTTAGGGAAACCGAGGTAATGCTTGAGTAATAATGAGGAAATTTGATTTGATTTCCCTCAAATACTTTGTTGGGTAGGCAATAACTCTTGAATTTCTTTCCATTACTTGATTTTCCCTAAAGCACATCCAGAGGTTTTACAGAGGTACAAACTAAGTAACCAGACTCTTGGATGTATGCTGGGATTCAATATGAAATAGTGAATTTATCTGGATGCAATACATCTAACTGTATGTAACAAAATGTAGAATAGAATGAGAATTTTTGCATACTCAGAGGAGACAACAGCACTGAGTGACTCATGTCGCTATCAACCATGACACAGTGTGCACTAGGGTTGGGTAAAAAACCCTAGGTTTTTTACCAAAACATTTTTTACTGGTAAATTACCAGGTAAATTACCCCCCATGGCGGCAGGTCTGTGAGGTTTTTTACCGCATGGCCATGTGATATATATGAGCCGCGCAGGTGGCGAATTTATTTTAATAAATTTAATAAAAGCCTTACGAAAAATCAAATCACGTGATGGTAAATTTACCGGTAAAATACTGGTAAATTACCTGTCCCTCTCCCAGAAAAAATTTCGAGGTAAATTACTGGTAAATTACCCCCCCTGGAATTTTTTTTACCCAACCCTAGTGCGCACTCAAACTCCGATGCACGTGACATTGTTGATCATGGTTGAACTCCATTCAAATGTTCAATGTTCAACTTGAACTTGTCCTCTTACCATCAACACCACTCCAGTCATTCACTCCACCACTGAACGCTGAGCCTGTCTGTTTGCACAATCCACCATCGACGTTGACAACTGAGTGCACAACCTTGCCTTACCCACAGCCCCACGAAGACAACAACGACCCAAGAAACACAAGCACAACCGCTCGTCATCAATATCGTGTGTTGCAAGTTGCCAGCGAACTGCATACCTAGCAACGCCAGCAAGAAAGGGCACACAGATGATGAGGAAGAGGATGAGGGTCCTCAGGTATGTCGCAAGCTACCCCGTACAACGCCACTGACTGTCCATCTGCTCTTTCTGTGCAGATGCCTGGCCTGGAGGCTGTCGCTAGCCCCGCCTTGCTTCGTTCCATTGTGAGATCATCCACTACCCCGTAGGCAAGCACAAAAGCCACGAACAAGGGCAGTGAACATTCAGCAGCCGGAATGCGAGCAAGACATAACACCAACTGGTAAGCAGGCACCCAGCCCATTCTATGCAATGACACTAACCCCTGCATGACTGTTTTTTGTGCAGATAACAGGGCTAGTGACTGTCGCCTCACCTAGTCCCTTGTTAGATCCATGAGCAACCGCGGCCACCACCAACCCATCAGCACTGACGACCCCACTAACAAATCAACACCCAGGAGTCCTGGGTGTTGATTGGCTCTATGTTAGTAACAGACCAGTATATCACATGTTAATAACATGTTAGTAACATTTCTAACATGGGGGGGTCAAAAACTGCGTGTTAGAAACTGTGAGAAACTCTCAAAGCATCAGCAGAGCTTCCAAATCATTCTAATAATTCATTATATGCAATTTTGTGGAGCAATACCCATTAAATTGACCATTAAGTAGAGCTTGAGTTTTTGGGTGTGCCCGTCCATTTGGACGTCATGTGCCTCCAAATTAGGCAACTCCGGATGACTCCGGCACGCGAAATTTTGCTGTATTGCTCGAAAACTTGAAAATAACAACACAACTTCACTTGTTGTGGTTGTCGACAGTTTCTTTTAGGTGTCGTAGGTTATTAGCGCGTTATTTACTTTGGTCTGACATTATTTACAGTTAGAATTTTTTTCTTATTTTGGATGATTACATAACAAAATAACAGTTAGTAACATGGGTTTCTAACGTCACAGCAGACCCCAAACCAATCTCACGTTGGTAACATGGTGAAATAGCATTCCAACACAGCACTACCCAGGACCGCCAACAATGCCACAAACCCCGGAATGCCAACGCCAAGCAGCCAGGGCCTCCCTAGCAACCTGTACCCAACTACATACCTCTGTGCAGTATAGTGAGCCCATCATAGCATCAATGTAAGTGCTTAATATCTCATTCGACTTCTCTAGCGCTTACACAGTTCCGAATTTTAGAACACTAGCAACTAAGGATAAACCTATCTTGGAAGACGTATGTGCGGTAAGTAATTGCTCATCTTGGTCGAAAATCCCTGCTTATAACTACGACAAGAATTTTGCGCATAATATGTATGATAGATTGGTAGTATGTAGGATGATGTTGGTCAGAATATGTCTATCTCCGATTGTACCTATGTTTGTCAGTAGTAGTTTGAATATATCATTGATTTTCTCTTCTTGAATGTGAATACCAATAAATAATAGTATGAAAAATGATCAGACTGAGTGGAAATGCTGTAAATTGCGAAGTAACCCCAACTAATTGTGATCCAATTACCCACAATTACCTGTCATAAACTGAGAACCTCTCCGATTTTCAGAAATTCCGGGTAATTGGATAATCGAGGTTATTGAGGGTTATTGCCGGCAATTGAAAGTAATCTCCAAGTTATTTCCTACAATTTCCATTCTCCCTTTTCCCTGATGATTGCACAGGAAAGTGCAGGTTACGTACCAGTAGAAGAAGCAAGTGGTGATTCAGAGTTAGAAGTGCTTGGTAAGTCAGATTTGTATTTTAAAATAATAAAAGTGCTTATGCGCTTCCAGACGATAATTCTCATTATGCGGTACAAGGTTGTGGGGCATTAGCGTTAGACGAGGTACAGTCAGAGCAAGGTTCACAAATGTTGGAGGATGCTGCAGGTTTGTTCAACGTTAATTGGACTGTTATGTTCTGGTGCTGATGGAATAATCGTACCTTTATAGACTTAGATGAACCGGATGTGATTCCACTTCAGGTCAATGGATCCGCTGATGTTGATCTAACCAAACTATCAGCCAATGAACTGATGGCATGAGGGTAATGAAGGAGCATATGCCGTCCGACATGGAAGGAAACCAGTGAATGATTTCAGCAGACCACGCAATGGGGAAATTGCTATCGCAAATCGACCCAATTTTGTTAAGAAGGTGTTCCCTTGTCTCTATCCACATGGACAAGGAGGAATTGAGGCAGACCAGCTGGTTTCGATTGATTTCGCAGAGCACATTCAGTAGTCGCTGCAGTATCATGATCGACACTTCCGTCAACATGAAACATTTCCTTTTGTGGTCTTCAGAATCCTTCAGCGATGTCAGGCCCTCCTGTCTGCCCATATCAAAATGTGCAGACCCAATTTCGAGAAGGATGCATGAGTTCTGGTGACCATCACAGCAGAAAAGCTCCGCATTGAATGCCTACAAGGAAAAGGATGCAGGCCGTCCAATTTCAGATCCTTCAGGGGAGCAGATCGACCTGGATGAGGTTCTTGCACATGTGGGGCCAGACATTGATCAGCGAGCCTGAAACATTGCGAATGATGGCCATGTAAAGGGATTGTTGAGGGCTCGAATCCCTCATGAACACAGCTTCGAAGCCAGATCTGGTCAACTTGCATCATGAAGAATCCACCGAGCTTGAGGATCACCATCAATCTGACTGATTTGCACGATCCCATTGTGCAGGTGTTTTCAGGGGAGCAGATCGACCTGGATGAGGTTCTTGCACATGTGGGGCCAGACATTGATCAGCGAGCCCGAAACATTGCGAATGATCCTTACGCAGCTGCAAAATTCTTCCACTTCATAGTTCAGGCTGTCTTGGCACATAGGACAGTATAAAAATCACCTTAGTAACCTAAGTCCGGTAATCAACAAAATCACAATGATCACTGGGCTAGCCGCACTGACTCAGCTCAGAAACAACAGGTGTCATGTGATTTATGGTGCGGCCGGATCAGGTACGAAATCGTGTGTCACACGGTTCATTTGCATGTGAATGGGTCCTATAGGCACACCCAGGGCCTGGTTAGCATATGGGGTTCCATCCCGAGGGTGGCCGTAATGGGTTCCCAGGGGGCCCGGTAATTGTTTCCCAGGGGGTCTAGGTAATTGATTCCCAGGGGCGCCCAGTAATTGATTCCCAGGGGGGCCCGGTAAGTGGTTCCCACTGGGGCCCAGAAATTGTTTCCCAGGGGGGCCAGGGCAGGATAATAGGGGCCCGGTAATTGGTCCCGATGGTAGCTGTAATAAATGGCCCTCGGGTTCTATCTAGCATTCCATTCCACAAAAATTGGTTGTCCCTCGGCATACCCTGCATCTTGTCCCACATTCACCAGAAAACAGGATCTGTAGTTTTGTCATCTTGTCTTCCAGGGGATGTAAACACATTTAAACTATGCAGCGAATCATGTTTTTCTACCTCAGGTAGGTGATAATGGTGAAATGTCAACCCTCGGCCGATAGAACCTACCCTGGTCATCCCAATTTTCAGAAATATGTAACCATATTTGCATCACGGTCCACTATTATTAATGTCATGTAATTCTATTGAGCACCCCCACAGAGCATTTGTCGACTCTCGGGTGCAGGGCCTCCAGGCCAGTCCTTGTACATGATTTTCTGCACTGAACAATTTTGAAGTTTTCATATTTTAACTGTCTTTTATTTCACCCAAATTTACATGCTATTCGTCACGGTAATATATACTACAGCCATACTCAGTTGTGTAACTACATCCAAGGGCGCAAAAGATCTTTGATACTCTCAAGTTTGTCTCCCACCTTGGAAAGGATATTCACAGAAAGAATTTCGGCCTGCAACTGGTTACGCCGAGCACTGTTAAAGACATGCAACTTGTTTTCATATGTGTTGTCATCGAAGTCTGAGTCTAAAACTCCCATATGGACATTGTACAGTTGCTGTTCGGTGTATGACTATGGACTGTGTTCAATGGTATGGATATGCAATCTGAATATAGACTCACAAATTTTATGGGTGGGTCGAAGTTCAAGACACATCTCGTCGAATCAAACTCAATGTCCGATGGCTTCAACGGACATTCATAAGCGGCGACCGGGGTCATGGGTCCCTCCCCGCGGGTGTGGACATTCCTGTTAGAAACAAACCTGGCTTCCGGTAAAGTGCTAGGTTTCGTCTGAGTTGGAAATGAGCTGGTTATTGGTGCAGAAAGAACTCTACACTCAAAACAACCAACCACCAAACCAACAACTTGACTAGACGTAGTCTTGTGTTGCGAGTCTCGGGGGCAATGTATAAAAAAGGATAAGTGCTTCGACCTGAAAACAAGTCTATGCGGGTTTTTGGGTGCAGTGACCACGACGAGTATGCACTCTGACTTTCACGCTACCACGACGGGATCACGCTACAACTTTCATGCAGGGACCTTGATGAGTATGCGCTACAACTTTAACTTGACTTTAACAACCTATGACTTTCATGCAGTGACCGCGACGAGTATGCGCTACAACTTTCACGCTGCCGCGACGGACACACGCTACAACTTTCACGCAGGGACCTCGACGAGTATGCGCTACAACTTTCATGCAGGGACCGCGACGGGTATGCACTACAACTCTCACATGGACACGACGGACTCACGCTACAACTTTACAGAACCCACGTCAAACTTTGCTTAGCCAACTCCTCAAACTTGCACTGATCACAAAGTTATTTTGAAGCGTCAAACTTGGGTCTCTATTAACTTTAGTCAGTTACGACGAGGTTTAATCTCCTTTGCCTCCACTATAGTGGATCGATGCGGGGTGGATTTCCTACTGTACTACATGGGTTACAAGCATATTTATACCTACTGTGTGCCAAGCCTCTACATGTTGCATATGATTCTACGCGTATAATAGCTCTGCTGTTACTGGTCCACGGTGTCATGATTATGAGTCTACGCGGGAAACTGAGAGACCGACGCCGGCTGCGGGACACCATAGTGGCTAACATTTGGTGCGGGTTTCTGCCATCTCGGCTTGACACAGCCACAGAATGGTTTCCGCAGAAATTGCTTTTCCGCGTGTTTCTGGAGTCTAGGCGGCAACTGGACTAAGCCTAGCAATGAGCCGTTTTATGCATGTAATGCATAGGTGCGTTTTACGCGCATAATGCATAGGTGCACACATTTCACTGTGTCCGCTTTTCTGGCCACATGTCATACATGTTCAGATAGGCGCACTTAATGACAGGTCTATATTTAGCCTATGTGCGCCACAGCGCTTTTGGACTCCCATTCCACGCGGGTTTCTGGTGTCACTGGACTAAGCCTAGCAATGGGTCATTCTACGTGTGTAATGCATAGGTGGGTGCATCTGGACTATGTCCGCTTTCCTGGTCACATGACATGCATGTCCAGATTGACGCATCTAATGGCCAGTCTATATTTAGACTATGTGCACCACAAGACTTCGGGATTCTCATTCTACGCGGGTTTCTCCAGTTGAAGCCTCTTGTTGGATTCGCAGTTACACACAGAGGTCATGCTTCTTTAACATTAACCTTGTTTTATATGTACTTCTGAGCTTACTAGCTAGATCCTCTGGACCGTAGCTAGTTACTTCTGTTGTACTGGATTATGTGGTTTCCCATGTGCAATCTGCTTAGTTGGCCAGTACGAGGTATACTGCCTACCCTTGATACCCTAGTGTAATAGTTCTAATGATTGGGAAATTGCAAAATTCCACAGGTGGACCGCACCGCGCCCTATCACCGGGGGTGGTCTGAAAAAAGTATTTGGCCTATGGGCATCATCAATAACGGCATCAACCACCTCAACCCAAGAGGGTTTGGGTGGGCATGTGAGAGATGCCGGAGGGTCCGATGGCCCTGCCAGTCCAGCCTCGGAATCTTGATCATCAAAGGTAAGCTAGTGACAGGTACTGGGACAATGGAAGACTCACTGAAGCTCTGTTGGATATTTCCTACTCCAAACATAGCTGTGTCTTGAGAATGTGATCAGCTTAGACTCCACAATGTACAATATGACACTTACTGCCTGACATGTTCTCAAGCTCCTGAAAGCCCTTGTTAACCACTACATTCTTGCCCTTCGATCCCACCTCAGAGTCAGAGTCGCTGCCTAATGGAGTTGTCAGTCAGCCTCGGTATGCTGACACCTGCAGACGACATACCTAATATTGCCTCGAGCTGCTCGGTCTTCATTGAGTGCAGTAAATGTAGCTGGGGGGTGGAGCCCAAGGGCGACTGTGGGTCAGCAACTGAGGCATTGTCGCCTGGTCCAATGTCAGGTGTGGGTGCAAATTGCAAAGTCTGACTTACCAAGCAATGCATCCGATGATTTACGAACATCGATAACAGAAGGGGCATCATGTGATGATTCATCTGATTGTTGTCTGTGAGTTTGTGAAAGACCAAGTGAGGAGACATCGTTACCAGATGAGACCTAAACTCGGTCAACTAGTGTGAATGGCTGGCTGGCCTCGGGCTGCTGATTTGAATCAGAGTCGGACATATTAATAGCATGCCCGCCCCGAGGGATCAATGCAAAAGGCTGGCTGCATAGTATTCCCTCGGGGCCGATTTCAGCCTCCGAGCCAGATGACACTATAATCTCTGACCGTGGGATTAGTGTAAAGGGTTGGCTGGCTAAGTTGGGTACAGTTTCGGGGCCCTCGGTATGATATTCCTCGGCCCCAGTAGGTTCACGGCCTGCTGTCGACTCGGGCCCAGAATCGGAGTCTGAGTCGGAAGAGAGAGGGAGTGTGGAGCACGGGTTGAGCTTGAATGGCTGGCTGGCTACACGTCCCTCAGCCCCGGTGGGCTTGACGGGCTTCTTCAGTGGTGGTATGCTTAACTTGTCCAAAGCATTGGATAAAGTCAACAAGGGTGAGCCTTCACCGGTGTTGATAATCCTGCGATGCATAGTGTTTGTGGGGTGTGACTGTTGATTGCCTGCTTGATTGCCAGCAATTGAGAGCAACATACTGGCTCTCTCCACAGCTGGAGACACCTCGCGTGCTGCTGCTGAACGTCTGGAGAAATTCTTAGACATGGATGAGTGGAGCATAAAGGCAAGTTGACTGATCTCATTATCGATCAGTAGCCTTTATCAGAGCCTGGGCAGGTCACATGACACATGTTGTGTTTGTTTGTACATGGTTGAAATTGGACAAGTTCATTTTGAGCGCTCTCTTCATTACCACTACCATCTCCATCCAACGTCCTCCACTGACATCCCATCCACTCCCAATTTGATCCCCACCCCTCCATTATACACCATGCTGTCCACCACAATCCCACAACCCAACGTGTCTGAGGTGGACACACACCATTTGGCTGACGGATTTGAGGCGCGCGTTACGCGCTACCTCGACACGGACGACAAGGAGGGGTTTGACAGGAACCAGAAGGGGTTGTACCTTGCCCTGGTAAGTCTGAGGTTTCATTATATTCCATTTGATAGTAACAGTGTATCCCCTAGGATGAAGCAAACAAAGCGCTGGTGGTTCACAAGTGCCCTGCGGACGAGTTTCGCCTCCTGGACTTCCTTGTCCAGGTATTTATCAAGGGCCAGGCACAACTGCCCAACGGCACCATCAGGCTATGCGCGGAGTTCAAGAAGATGAAGAGGTACAGGGAGAAGTTTGAGGACTGGAAGGCTGTGAAGGGGAACAAGGTGTCAGGGCGAAGTACTGAGGTGCCGCGGGCATCGACCACCGGGAGGACAAGATGAGAGAGGCCAAGGGTGAGGAGGAGAAGGAGAGTGTGCAGAGATGAAAGGAGAGGACCAAGGGGCCAGAGGATAAGAAGGCGAAGCAAAAGGGAGCCAAAGGGCATGCGCAGAAGGAGAAAGAGAGCAAGAAAAGACAGGAGAAGGACGCCGAGGTGAAGGCGAGGGGAAAGGTGAAGGGGAAAGCGAAGGCGGTGGAGGCTGAGGAGTCAGAGTTGAGTGAAGAAGAAGAGGAGAGTAGCAAACACCCGCAGGTGAAGGATGGGCCGAAGGCCCAGGGGACAAAGAAGAGTTGTGGGGAGGATACTGAGCGGATGCCGGCACTGAGTAGAGGGAGCAAGGAGGGAAAGCCGCCAAAGGTTGACAAGCAGAAGGCGCCGAAGGTGACCAAGCAGAGGATCACCTCGAAGCCGACGGTGGAGAGCTTGGCCAACGAAGACGAGAAGAAGAGCAAGGGTAAAGCCAAGGCCAAGGCCAAGCCGAAGTCGAAGGCAAATAGCATGGTGGACACTGACGAGGCCGAGGGGTCAGACAATGAGACACGCCCACTGGAGCATGCACAGGCACATGCAGAGGCAAAAAAAGCGGCACAGACCCGCCCCGAGGCCCCTCCTTCTGACTGCCTTGAGCTGGAGGAAAAGTGCATCCACTGCATGAAGAACAGCCAGCGGTGCCTCTGGATGCCCGAGGCCATCAAGAAAGCAGGTCTGAAGGCTTGCTGGCAGTGCAAGGTGCGCAAGATTGGGTGTCTCCCCAATGGGCATTCCTCGGGCCCCATCATCGTCGACCTCGCGACCACTCTCGATCACCTCGCTGACTTGCTCAGCCCTGCCCCCTCTCGTGCCGATGGTGTTCCAAGGGTAGGGACTTCTGGTGAGAACCCCAAAGGGCCAACAACCCTGGGAGAGCTCCTCGTTGAGCTCCTTCAGACTGTTCAAGCAACACAGGAGGAGCACAGGAAGTTGCGAAGGGATCTGCACCACCCTCCACTTGAGGACGGCTTACGATGCCAAGGGGCAGGGTGAGCTCAAGGAGCTCATCCTGGGCCTCACAGCTGTTGGGTCAGCCCCAGCGCTGTCCCCCGCGCGGCCTCAAACACCACCAAGAAAGGTGACACCTCAGGCTCAAATGCCTCTCCCGCCCCCCTCCCTCCAGCAAAAAGGTGACACCTCAGCATCATACACCCCCACCCTCCAATACGCCCCCACCCCCTAAGGCTACTCCACAGCCCTAAACACCCCCTTGACCCACCATGGCCACTGAGCCCCCACAACACCTTTGCCTGCACCGAAGGAGTCAACTCCACGGCTCCTCACCGAACCCCGTTGAAAGGGCCCCCCAGTCAGTGACAGTGAAGAAGAGGGTGATATTCCTGCTGGATCGACACCACCAGTCACACCCATCCCTGCGGCCACAGGCCACTCCCCCTCTCCTTGGCCCATCACCTCTCAAAAGCCCGTCGGTGGCCCAGCGTCGAGCACATTGAGAGCACCACACATCGAAGAAGCTGACAAAGAGGCAGTCATCCATTCGGTGGTGGCTGACCGTACACGGAACTGCACGAAGGTGAATGCCCTTCCACCAGGGGTCGATTCGAGTGAGGAGTCCGAACCAGAGGAGGAGGTGAAGTCGAAGAAGCGCAAGGGCCGAGGGGACGGCGAGGAGAATGTGGAGCAAGCGGCCCCGAAGAAGGCCAAACCACAACACTCGCCTGTGAAAGCAGGTCCCTCGAAGGTGAAGGGAACTATTCGGAAGCCAAAGCCTGCTGCCAAGAAGGTTTAGAGTGGGTAGTTTTAGGTAGTCTTCTTGCCTCCCTTGTCCCCTTGGTGTACTCCCCTCGGTGACCTTGCACCTTCGATGTTGGCCTCTTTTTTGTAGATGTATTGACCTTGCTGCCCTCGGGGCCCGTGGCCCTTCGACCACATATGCACTTGCTGTGGGCCCCATTTTTTTTTGACTGCTTTATATGTTTTTTATAATGTTTAATTTGAGATCTTGCCTCCCCCAAAGTGTGATCTAAGAGATAATTCAAGATTGAATTGTGACTACAAAATATGAATAGTTTGACTAAGTCTTTTTGGCCCGTGTTTTTGATGGGCTCCCCCTGGCCTTGGAGCATGTTTTCATAGCCCCCTCAGTGCCGGTATGTGCATTAGTCTTGGACTGTGCGTTTTGGGCTGCTGCCTCGGCTTTCGTCTTTGATCGAAGTGCACGCGGCTGCTCTTCGGGTGCCGGTGTTGATGCATTACTGGGTTCTGGGATCAATAAAATCCGGCGGTGCACTGGCGCTCGTCTAACTGGTGGCCGAGACCTGTTGTTCGGAGCCACTGGAGATGACCCTTGAAGAGTTGGACTGAAACCAAAGTCCTGAGAGTGGTCACCTTGGGCACCCCGAGGCGTAACAAGTAGATGGCCCTGAGGAGGCTTTGCTGCCATTGGATGCCTTGATTTGGACAGTCCTGTGCCCTCGGCCTGATGAGTCTCTGTATCTTCACTCTGCTCATCTTGGCTATTATCCTTATCTTGTCCAGTACTCTTGTCATTATCCACTGACATGACTTCGGGCTGCGCCCCTTCATCGCTGTCATCATCTGAGCATGCAGCCCTATGTTTCTTGAATGGTAGTTCATCTTGATCTTCCTCATCCTCAGAATCGCTGGGTGTGGCCGAAGTGAAGGTCGATTTATGCGGTTGGTTTATTGCAACACTCTCCCTGGGAACACTTGAATATCACGGCCCTGGGGATACCATATTATGAAACAGACCCATGGGGTAGTCAACGTCCTCGGGCAGCTTATCTTCGCCCACGATGCAATCAAATTTGAATGCAATTTCTCCCTGTTCCTGTCGATTCCTCCATAGTTTCAGAATCTGATGCATTTCGTTACTGATATATTTGCTGGGATCCTTCAAGGGAATGCTACATGGCAGGTAGATTGGCAGTACAAATTCAGTCCATGTTGGAAGGATTGCTTTATATGGAATGGGCCTGTTCTTTCCTGTAGCCAGATCTACACCACCGGGTAAGCTTTCAGTTGTTCTTTCATGCTAGTGCTACTTACTATAATGCTTGGCCACATATGCGCAAATGATTTGTTGCTGTGTGATATTTGTTTCAATGCTGTTCAAATTCCAAATTGGATCTGGCAGCCGCGGGAGGCCCGAGGGCTCGCACTTGAGATCTGCCATGGTGAAGTTGGTCACTGTATTCGCCGCGGGTGCTGTTTCTTTTTCAATTGAGGCTATGTGCTTGATATACTTCAGGTAAGCCTTCTTCATCACTTGGTATGCCGTGGGATCATATTGGGAAAATGTAGGAACTTGTCTGACCCCACGGTATCCGGTGGAATTCGGGTCCGCTGGAGTCGACAATGTGCCGTCGACCACTAAACTCTGTGTATCAAAACTGACTACAAGTTTAAGCCTGGTTGATAAAATAATATTGGTATAGACTTACACAGAATATGACATCTTCCCCTCAGTATTATAGTGGCATTCAAAGGAAAATGTTCTCATTCTCATGCTTTTCCACTTCAGCTGGTCCATTTTGTGAATAAGTTTCTTGCCATGGCGGGACGCCGTCCTGAATGGATTAGTCTCGGCCACCGAGGTGTGGGCACCGGCTTACTCACTCAGCTTGGACTTCCTTTGGAATGCCTGCGGTCTTCCATTCTTCCACCTCCCGTTCATACTCCTCTCGCTCGGCCTCCGACAATGTCTCCTTGATCGACTTCTTGGCAGTCTGGTAGTAGGGAAACCATTTCTTCGTATCTTCGCTGCCACCGGACAGTCACCTAGCCTCCTCCTGGATCTCCATCTTCTTTTTTGCCTGAACCACGGTATCAAATGTGGCGTTCAAGTTGAATCCTGGGATCTTCAATCCGCGCTTGGTGGCTGCATGGTTCCCAAACCAGGTAAATATTTGCTGCGGGCCCGAATCAGAGTAGCTCCCCAGACACTGACTGACGCTCACATATTTCTTTTTTTCCCACTCCTTTTTTATCGTGCGGTCCTTTTTTATATTCTTTTTGTCATATCGGCCCTTCCAAGTCTCTTTGATTGCGGGAACGACTGTAGTTGCAACATAGGAGGACTTTGTTTTCCGCGGGGCCCCTCAGTAACCTTCAAGGTGCGCTTTCACACAAGGGGCAAACCATAGGGCAGTCGAAAATCAACTGCCCTTAAGGCAGTTGGCTGGCAGTGGGCTGGCGGTTGATTTCGGATGTATGACAAATGTCAATGATAATATCGATTGAGTTCCGATAACATGCGCGTGACATTTTCTCGGTCACATGCTTGACTCTCATTTTGCAAAAGACAAAGGGCGAGCGCGACATGACGTGCCAAGGGACATGTTGGCCATGCAACGAGGCCACGCACAACATGAGTCTTGCCTTGCGAAAATCAAGGACGATTATCCTTTGACTTGTACCACATCCTTTGCTGTTCTGCTATGGCAGACATCCCTACCAGCTCGGATGGCCCAGATGTTCAAATGGATGGCCCCTCTCAGCAGACGCTCAGCGCTACACAGCCACAGCTTGCCGCCTCAGGCTCTAGGCCTAAACACAAGAGAGCAAACAGCGACACCTCCAATCGCTCATCGCGCGCAAAGAAATCTCACACTGGCTGCTCAAAGAAACACAAGAAGCCCAAACGGCCAAGTGATTGGCATTTGAGTAAAGATGAAATACCGAAAGAGGCAAAGGAGACCAAGGTGCCGTGCACGTCTCAGCTTTTTCGATATTAAGTTTACATCAACAATTTTTTGTCTAGCTGGCACTTGAGCTCCATGTCTGTATTCTCTGGGGTCTGCCAGACCAGAATATGATCCCGCCGGTGGTCAACGATGACATGAAGTTGTCGTTCAGAAGACATTTCTCCTCCCACGCACAAGTGAAGTGTACGGTCACTACTTCCCTGGATGAGCATGCCAACAATGTCGATGATGCTCATGCCAGAGTGGAGCGTCTGCTATGCTCTCTACCAGAAAATGGCACCATCTCAAATAACATTCGACGCATGGAAGAATCTGATCTTCTCTTCATGTTCGGCACTGTGGCATGTGCTGAACTTGGTCGTTGGGCGCCTGATGTTCTGAGCCGCAATCCGACGTCATTGTACAATGGGCTCCATGAGGAGATTGCTCTCAAAACATTCAGACAGGTCTCGACAAACTTTGGGTACACTCACGTCGGAAATAATCTATCATTCGCTAAGGACAACCGCTTTATACGGAAACTCTACCGGAATTTTGTCCATGCATATATGCACGACATTGCCAGGCTGGAGCAGAAGAAACCTCAGAGTGTTGCCAAACTCAAGAGTAATATGAATGCGTATAAACACCGGAGCAAGGTACGTATGCCACCGTGTTTATCTCATCAGTTAGGAAATTGGAGTAACAAATTTTCATAGCTCGCCCACAGCCGAGTTGACGTCCTGAAAGCACAGGGGTTCAATGCCCTTGTTGTTGCTCTTGCTAATGAAACCGAGGCACATTCTGACGAGGAATTCGACTCCGAGAGCGGAAGTTACCTCATCACGCAGAAGCATGGCCGATCAACAAAAGTCAAGAATTTTTTTAGAATGGCAGATCTCCAGCATCAGCGCATGGCTAGAAGCAAGAGAGGTAGTCCTCACTGGTGAATTTCTTGTATGCTCTCCATTGTTCTTTAACTTACCATATAATCTAGGGCTGAACGACGTCGTGAAGAGCCCCAGGTTCCAAGGGAGTCCAAGTTCCAAGCTCTGCCATCCGAGGTACCTATCGACTGGTTTAGCCCCACGTACTGGAATAATGACTTGACGCTCCGCGAGCATGCCCATATCATTGCCAAGAATGGTGTCAAGGTTGCACTGCCTTTGGCGGAGCACTGTAAGACATGGGCAGATTGTGCAAAGTGGAAGAACCTGTCAGATGTCGAATTTGCATCGACTTTTGGCAAGAAAGTCCTGAAGATGTACAATCTGCCCACCGAGGAAGAATTGCAGGAGCTCGCGAAGTGGGAGAATGGAGATGGTGATGACTCGGATGACGAAGACTCAGATGAGGACGAGGACGAGGACGAAGAGGATGAGGAGGATGAATGATTTTTTTTGGTTTTTCCTATTCTTTTCTTCTCTTCAATCAACATAGACTGTTGAGCATTGGGTCTTATCACACAGATTATAAAAACATAAATATATACATATTTATCATTGTAAACTACAATAACTGAAGAGCCCGAAGAGACCTGCCACATCTTGGGAATTCATGCATGTCGCAGGGGCCGTGACGAGGCCTTTGCCTTGTGGTGATCCTGCCGTAGAGGTATCAAGTGAGTCCACGGATGCAGAGAGCTTGTACATCGATGGCTCAGGCGTGGCCAGCATGCGGGCGGCGGCTTGAGCCTGATGCACCCCGCCGGCGGAGGCTGCAGCGGTAGCAGCTACGAAGTCCAGTGCACACACGATGCCATGCTTCGAGCCGCCCACGACATCGTCCTCCGTAAACGACATGAGTGTAGCGTCCGTGTCCACGTCGTCGCCTTCGCCCTCCTCCTTTGACCCACTGCTCACTCTCGATGCTGCCCGAGCCCTCGAGCTGGCCCCAGACCTCCTCGATACCTTCCACTATCGCTTGACTGCGACATCGAACTGGGGGGCGTCACCAGCCCGCCATTGGGCTTGATCGCATCCCCATTGCCCATCCCATGTATCAGCATCGAGTGTTGCTGTATATGCTGCTGCAGCTGGCTGGCAAGTGTCATCTGCAGCGTGGCCATCTTCTCGAGCCCTGTATCGACCAGGCATGACTCTGCTTCCCACTCCTCTTGGGTCCATTCTTCCTGCACGGTGCCCCATTGGCCCTCGACGGACTTTTTCCACTTGGCCATCATCTCCACCAGCGACTCCTTTCCATTGCTTCGAAAGATTCCGCACCTGCTCATAGACATTGTCCATCCCTCACAGCTCAGACGAAGATACATGCGATAACGGAGATGTCATGGACGACCGTCGTGGTCCACTGCCGAGGAGTGATGCTCGGGCAGGATCACGCAGATCCATCCACGTAGGGTCAGGCATTCGCGGTCTGCCCACACCCAGATCCTCCACCCGCCTCCTCTCCTGCTCCTCCGCCTCCGCCTGCCTCCTCTCCTGCTCCTCCGCCTCCGCCTCCACATCGACCTCGGCCTCCGTCTTCTCCAACCCCATTCAGCAGTGTGCTCTCGTCCATCCTCTCCAAATCTTCTTCATCTTGTTCCCTCTCTCCCTCCAGGACACAGTCCTCCTCGTGCTCATGCTTCTCGTGTCGCTCGTGGTGGTGTGGGGGGTGCAGTTGCACCTCGAGCTCACATCGTAGCAGCTCGGTCGACAGTGTTGTAGGTCATGTAGAGGTAGTTAGTTGGTGTAAGCAGGGAACTTTGCGGCTATGGTATTGATCTGCTTGATGAATGGCGAGATACTGGCTTTCTGGCGAAGCCAGCCTGCTAACGCAGTTGAATTTTTTCAGATCCCATCGTGGAATCTTCATGACGACGTAGTCCAACCTGGGTTCGAAGCAGGCAGAGGTGACTTTTGTGACGGAGTTTCGATCTCGTTCAACGGAATTCTGAGACCAAATTTGGCCGCAATGAAAGCGAGAGGGTAGCTGGTGGCTTTGGAGGCCAGAGCAGATGAACGAGACAGACATGCGTTTATCTAAAAAAAATCATTTGGAGTGAGTAAAGGCATATACAGCTAGAGAAAGAAAAAGACTAGCCTCGATGGTACAATATTCCACGAGATAGGGTTGAGCGCATCCTGGATGTTGCACTCACCAACGACGCCAAGATGGCGAATGACGTTGATAGCGGTCGTTCGCAGCATATTATAGTCGGAGTCGTCCAGCATTTGCGAAGGAGCTATGACAATAGAATCACCAGTGTGAATGCCGAGAGGATCGAAGTTCTACAGAAGACATCAGGGCTTCATTTCACAGACAGAAAAAGAGAGAGAAAGACTGACCTCCATATCACAAACAGTGATACAGTTGTCTCTGCAATCACCCACGACCTTGTACTCCATCTCCTTCCAACCCTTCATACTCTTTTCGACGAGGACCTAAGGAGTAGTGGCAAAGGCCTTGCTGCACAATGCGCGCAGCTGAGCCTCGTTCTGCGCGAAGCCCGATCCAAGACCTCCAAGAGCGTAGGCAGCACGAACTATAACAGGGTACCCTATAGTCTCAGCAGCAGCGATGGCCTCGTCTGGCGTAGTCACGGTATGACTCTCTGCGCACTTCTCCCCGATTTCCTCCATCGCTGATGCAAAGAGCTGGCGACCCTCGGTGGTGATGATCGTCTGGATCGGCGTGCCCAGCACCTTGACACCGAGTTCCTCAAACTCGTCCTTCAAGCCGATATCGACGCTCAGAGCAATCTATCTGCCAAAAGAGACCCTTGGAGGTCGCAATATTTGGGTTGACCTGGAAGAGTGCTGGGCAGGCCTGTGGGCGGTTGAAGTGTCGGCGTGGTGTGTGGTCATTGGGGGGATAGAGAGGGTGCGGCATCGCGATGTCGTAGCAGTGCGTGGCTGATGCTGGCACAGCGAGTTGTTCGTTGGGGATTGGTGGGTGGTGGGTCGAGGGTGGAGGCATGTGCATCGCGGAAGAACTGCCGACGCACAGCTGAGAGGGCTGAGAGGGCAGAGGCGGCTGCTGGCGCTGTCACAGTCCGCGTACGTGCTCGTTGTCGCTGTCGTCGGCGTGGTGCATGGCTGTTGGGGGATAGTGTTGCAAAAGTGGCTGGCTGGCGATGGCATAGTGAGTCGGGTGGTCGGTGCATTGAGGGTGTCAGAGAGGTGCGTCGCGAGAGCCGCAAATATGCAGCTGCGAGGGCGGAGAGAAAGCTTGCCTGTCGGGCCTGTGGGCGGAGGGTTGGGCATGGCGACGTGAGGCAAAGAGCGACGGAGCTCAGCACGGTGCGCGGTCGTTGGGGGATAGAGAGCTTGCAGCGTCGCATTGTTGCAGCAGCGGGTGGGTGGCGCTAGCACACTGAGTCGCAGGTGCTCATTGCGGATTGGTGGGCGGTGCGTCGAGGGTGGAGGCAGGTGCAACCTCCAACGAGAAACTCGAGTCAACACTGCTCGTGCTCGTCCGCGTGCCAATGCTGCTCCTGTTCGGCATCGTCGTCGTGCTGGCACGGCTGTGCCGTGACACTGGCGGCAACGAGGATCTGCCAGGCTGGGCCCTCGCCCGACTCCTTAAGGTCGTACCCGTCGAAGGAGCGTGCCGGAGCGTGCCGGAGCTGTACGAGCGGACAAGAGAGTGTGGGCGGCGAGAGGCTGCTGTGCCGTTGGTTGTGATGGAGGATGCTGATGATCGATGAGATAGATTGAGAGTGGAGAGACGGCGGGGGCGAGAGCAAGCCCTAGCAGACCAAATGTCTACAGCAAAAAACCCCCAAAATGTCAGCAACCGCAACTGCAACCTCGATGATAAAAGATGACGAGAAAAAATACATACGGCATGTGTGGGGTACAGGCGACATGCGCAGCTGAGAGGGCTGAGAAGGCAGAGGCGGCTGCTGGCGCTGTCACGGTCCACGTACGTGCTCGTTGTCGCTGTCGTCAGCGTGGTGCATAGTTGTTGGGGGATAGCGAGGGAGGTGTTGCAGTGGCTGGCTGGCGATGGCACAGTGACAGAGAGAAGGGTGTGCTGGTCGGGCCTGTGGGCAGAGCGTTGGGCATGGGGATGCAGGGTGAAGAGCGGTGGCTCGTCACGGTGCACGGTCGTTGGGCGTCGCAGTGTCACAGCAGTGGGTGGGTGGTGCTGGCACACTGAGTCGCAGGTGCTCATTGCGGATTGGAAGGTGGTGCGTCGAGAGTGGAGGCAGGTGCATCGCGGGCTTCACCTTTTCCCCTGGGACAGGAGGGGGTGCTGGGCGGGCCTGTGGGCAGCGGATCGGGCATGGTGAGTGGTTCAGACGAGCTGAGCTAGCACTTGCATTGCGCAACCAGGTTTGAGCATGGTCAGCAGAGTGCCCACTCGATTTCGTTGACGACTATCGCCATTCTCATTTTGCAATGGCGCAGAGAGTTTGCGCCGACGCGCTGTGAGGGAATTTGGGAGTAACCCAATTCCATCCTTATTGCTTGGGTAGAGGCGACGTGAGGCAGAGGGCAGTGCAGGATCGTACTGAAGAGGATGGTGGGGGTGGGAACAGGAGCATCAACTCGGTTGATCACAGTTCACAAAAATGCCGAAATGTGCGGCAGCTACCCAAATATTAGGCGCCCAATAAACGTGCAACGGAATACAGGTAACATTTCATGTAGTAAAATACCAAATATTATTTCCTTCCTCTATTTGAAGCCCAACAGACTACCAATGTCTCCATACCAATACCATAAGTCCCTGCCGGTCGTTGAAAAGTTGTGAGGTGTGTGATAATGTATGTAGGCTCGATAATGACCAAGTCGTCGGATGGCCGGGCATCAACAATCCTTGTTTGAAACCCATAATAGTGGATAAATGGTGCCTTTGCCTCTTCAGAAACTGGAAGTGATCGGTGTTGACGGACAACAATAAAGGAGCGCATCATAGCCTCGAGAGGAAGCCTCCAAATAGCTTCAATAAATCCTGTGTCATTCCTGTGTGTAAATGGGTTATAAAATTGAATAGCACTGTTTCCTTTGTGTGATTTTTGACAGCTGACAGTGCACTCATCACGGTGGATCTGAAGAGGATACTGAGCCTGTGGAGGAAGAATAATGGAATTTTCGGGGTGTGGAAAGGCATTAAATGCTCGGTAAGGCCATCCAGTTTGATGCAAATAGTGAAGTAGAGCATTATAATCTGCTGCTGGGAGTTTAGGTGGCTTGGCTAAACTGTTGGCCTGATCTGCAGGAGATACTGGATCATTTTCCACGGATGGAGTTGCTGGGTCAAGAATATTGGCGAGATCTTTGATGTCCTTGCTATCGTGCAGCAGAGCATCTAAGCGGGCCCTTCGGCTCATTTGACGGAGCATAGTAAGATCCAAATCCCCTATTTCTGTGTTAGTATCAAGTATATATGCCAGATAAAAATGAAAACATACTAAGATGGTGGTTTGTGTTGATGCGCTGGAGCATTCCATTCATTCGCTTGCCCGGAAACTCACTGAAAGAAGCAAGAGGTCCCCAGTACTTGAGTAAAGGACCATTGTGCATAGCATAATGATGGTTGGGTTTGGAGGAATAATAAGGAAATAAATGTTGGCTAGTCATCCGATACTGGATGTAGTGCTGCGTATATGCATCTGCTGCAGCATTGGAAGTTTTGAAGGAGGAGATAATGTTGGTTGCAGCAACTAAGTGATAAAAGCATAGAAAATGTTGGTGATGGTCATCTGTGGCTGTTGTAGTATGCCAGAACTCGGGAATAATGAGTGGGAAAATATTCGAGAACAGAGTGAGATATTCGCGAGCTTTGAGTTTTCCATGGCCAGGCTCTCCAAGATTGGTTGGTGGACGCTGTACCCATGTTGGAAGGCTGACATCCCAGATACAATCGCGAATAGCCTGTAGCTCAGCATTGCTGAAACTAAAGGGCAAAGTGTTGGCAGGAATAAAGTCTGGATCATCGTCACTATCCTCGTCGAGGAAGCTATATAGATAAGGAGTGGTGGGATGCTGTGAAGGAGTAGGTGTATTGGATGAAGATGATCCAGTTGCATTGGAACCAGAAGCTGAGTTCGAAGAGAGAGATGGAGATAAGGGAGGGGTCATAGATGGCGATGGAGGTTGATCTTGTTGCATAGCCATGGAAGTCGCGATGTCGTGTTCAGCTGCCTCTTGAATGAGATCATCCAGTTCATCGGCAGAGTCAGATACATCCTCCTCAGTCCACTGCTCATCCTTCTCTACCTCTTTCACTTTCTGGCTTTCGTTTTCATCCCGACCAATACCCCAAAGTGTACGAAGATGATGCTGCAGAATTCCTTCGAGCCAGTTATGCATAAATCCTAGCACAACATGCTTGACTGGATCCCAGTATGGTAGATGATGAAATGGAGACCACCATACACCAGAAGCAGTTTCTAAAGCCTCTCGTGTAGCTTTTGTCGATTTGTTACGCCATGCCTCTGCCTGCTCTCATACTTTGGCACTGTCACGTAGCTGCCAAGATTGAAATTAAGATCCTCTATCTGATTCTGGGTGCAGAGACAGAAGGAGCAAAACATAGTAGCAGTGTGGGTCAGGAATCCAGCAACTTTTCGGCTTGCCTCAAGATCGGCAATCAGAGGTGCAATTTTCACCTCTACCGATGCGCCAGCAGGATGGTAAAATGTTGGTACATTTTGGCCGGAAGTGATACCGTATTTGGCAGCAGATGCAATGATGGGGTCAAGAAGATGACAGATGGTGGTCGCGGTAGGTACATGAGGAGGAGGAGTAAGACCAATGATGAAGGTATTCTCTGGCCTGTAGCGGAGATGTGGGGGTAGGTTTAAGCAGTAGAGAACGATGGCACTGCAAGATGCATGCTTGCCTATCAATTAGATATAAAATATTAATAGAGAGATATTTAAATATGATAGTGACTTACCAGCAATTTTATTGGTAAATGGATTGAACCAATCAATATATATCCCAAAAATCAGATGGCGAGGAGACTGAAAAAACCCATGTAAGTCCTTCCATGGAGGACTATCTTGGATATCATTCATGTCAGATCCAAATGCGACCGGATGGTCAATATGTTGGCGAAATGTGCCTTGAAGAGCGTCCTCGATTACTTGATGTGATAAGAAAAAACGAAGCCATGAATCAAAGGATTGCGTGGTGTATAAACTTCGAGGGACCCATTTAGGTCCTTTGCGCGTGTTCTGACTCTTCCATAGCTTGGTATTGCATGGACGAGACTTAGGTGATGGCTTCCATTGGCATTTCCAAGGTACAGGCTGGGGGTATAGGGAAAAGCACTTGGGGCAGCAGGCGGTCCGAATAAGGTCTGGTCCAATAGAATAGAGCTGGTATGCGGTTCGGACATCATGAGGAAGTTTGATGCGAGGAAACTGGATATAAATCCCAGATGATACAAGAGCGACCTCCACCAGAGACAGAGTTATAGACAGGATGAGCTGGATTCCCTGCAGAATTTTGTTGGCCACTGAGCGGCTAACACCGGCCCTAATGTGCAGCCAGACAACAAAAATACAAATCAATTTCACAAGTGATCCAGTAGAAAGGGGGATTTCTTTATGATTAGAAGTTAGATATCAAATATACAAGAGGGCAAATAGAATTGTATACCCTTTGGCAAGTTTGAGTTGCTGGAGCGTCGTGATGATGTACTGAGAGATGGTTGATGCTTTGGTTTAGGTGATGCTGGGCGCTTGTCACGTTTCTCATGAAGCAAATGAGTTGATGCATCAACTTGTTGACCTGGTTGTTCAACCCCATGAATGCTAACCAATTTCTTCTTGCAAAGGGTACAGGTACATATGACGAGTGGCATTGGAAGAGGAAGAGAAACGGTTGCTTATCAGACGTTATCAATTCTCATCAGTGTCCATTGTATTTTATAGATAATTAATTAATTCTGTTAATTTGCTATCAATTTGCTACCCAAAACAGAGTTGGCAACTTGTCATCAAGCGGTTGTCACGCGGTACGCAATTTCAACTGCCGGCTGACTGCCAGCCAACTGCCTTAAGGGCAGTTGATTTTCAACTGCCCTTAGGTTTGCCCCTTGTGTCAGTATCATCTTTTCCTTAGCAGTCCAGATCTGGGAGTCCGGGGTGTCATTGTCGAACTCGAAGGCAAGTCCATCGTCGTTCAGATTGCCAGAGGATTCATTGGGGGCAGGTTCAGTCATCTTAGTTAAGAAAATCTGCAGCTGAGACTCTTATAAGGTGATTATGATCTCAGCTAATCCTGATTATCAATGGAGGCTATGCGCCTTGAGGTTGATAAAGATAACCCACATGTTTGTGCCCTGATCTTGCCGAGGGTAGATCACTGGTGGCCGATCCTGCATTGATGTCATATGATGTCATTGTGCCTGATCAAGATCACAATTTATGAATTTAAGCATGGTAATTGACGGTGCCTGCCAAGCCTATTCTCTAAATGACAGTTTTTATTGCCAAGATCTGTGTTTTGAGGTGACATCATCCTTCACTGTGGCCGATGTAGAGGAAACGATACATGAATATCTCCACCTGTTTTGCTCTCCTGAGGTCAAAACTTGGTGGATGAGGTTATGTACCTGCCACCCTCGGGGGCCCATGGTTATTTCAATTTTTACCAAATATCTACACCCTGGGACGAGGTTTTACTGACATCAGACAATGTAAACATGGGAAGTGCTGAATGCCACCCCATACTTCCCTGCTCGAGGAATATGTTCTCTGACCCTCCTGGTCGAAATTGTCCAATGGGCTAGTCCCAGCTTAAAGTTTTGCATGCGGTAGAAAATGTCCTCGGTGTCTTATGACAGCCGTCATATTTCCTCCCTCACAGAGCTACTCGGGGGAAGTTTAATATAAAAGAAAGTGGAAGCATGTATGTCTGTAAAATATTAACAGAATGAGATACTCCGGAAAGGATTCCCAGCAGTTGTTCATGAGATATTGCTTTTTCTCTTCAGAAAAGTTGAGATCTGCACGAGGATTTTGATTTCTTCTGTAGTTTTGTGTTTTGATCATGCTCCCAAGCTGTGATGGTGAGTCTTTTTTCATATCTTCCCGATGTCTGCTCAGATTTCCTTCCGGATACATCTATTTTCTTTGTATTGAGACTCTGAATATATTTTATTAAAGCAGTGAAATACAGAAAGTGAGATGGGGATCTCAAAAAAAGAACACCACATGTGTCTGGCATGTGACCGGCCATCCCTCATGTCTTCCTCATGTTAGTTGCTCATGTTCCACCTCATGTTCTCCTAGTACAAATTTATTTTTGAGATGTCTTAATGATGATTCAATAATGACAGGGAAATAGATAACAAGGAGGGGGAAACACTCAAAAGAAGAGGCAAGGACAAATTCTCCTTCCTCCACCATTCTTTCCCTCCCTGCTTCTGTTTCATCTCATGAGCACTCGTGTCCAAACCCTTGATTCCGGTGAGTCCAGTGATGATGAACCACAGGAGATGGGATGGTGGAAAGAGAACAAGGGGAGACCACAAAGGAAAGGGAAAAGAGGAAGCAACGCTAGAGCAGTACCCGAAGTGCAGAAGCCATGGCAACCGATGGAGCCTGAGGTTTACCTCGGCAACCCGACAGAACAGGAAGTGATTGATAATGTCAGAAATCTCCCAGAAATACGGCCCGGTGGCACTGTACTTTACAGTGCCCCACCTGTCCACATGGACTCCATGGACTCCATGGAATTCCATGGACAATCCGCGGACTTTTAACTTAATGACATTTTTCTCATTTTTGACAAAATTAGTCCATGGAAGTCCATGGACAGTCCACACAAAGTCCACACAAAGTCCACGCCCAGTCCAGAGCATGAAATTAGCAGTGAATATCATATTTGTGGACTTCTGTGGACTTTTTGTGGACTTTGCACTTAGAGGCAACTTAGAGTTACCTTCAAGTGGAAATACTGAAGTCCACGGACTCTCTGTGGACTCCATGGACTAGGCATTATAATCAAACATTACAATTTAACAAATGGATGATATTTGTTTTAAAACTATTAAAATACACAAAGTATACTACTGAGGTACACAATGGGTAGTGGTCAACTTACAGATGGGGGACAAACAATGGCACCTGTATGTGCCAGTATCATGTATGATACCTGGGCTGCCTGCCAATAAGGAGTGTACATCCACAAGGCTAACAACCCCCTTGGGCAGTTGCCCAACACTATGCAACATAATACCTACAGGCTGCCGGGGTGCCAGAGACGGCTTTGGCGCTTGTTGTTGGGGCGGATGATGGTAAATAGGTATCAACAATGCAAGATATGACGTCCAGCACTGTATTTTGGGTGCTGCTCATTGTCGGGGGCGCTTTTGGGCGTGGAAAAAAATCTAATAGGATCTATTAATATATTCTGACCTGCCCCCACCATTTGCGCGCCTCGGGGAGGGCGGGGACGGGTGGATTGACGAGAATGGCTTTGTATGATGTTCCTATTTGGGGCGGGGCTGCTGTCAAACAACTGTCAACAATGTGGGAAATGATGCCCGGGGTTGTATTTGGGCTCTTGCTCATCGTCGGGGGCGGTTCTGAGCACGGAAAAAAATCCAATAGGGTCCAGTAATATATTGTTACCCATTGCCGCCCTTTGCGCGCCTCATGGGGGCGGGGATGGGTGGATTGACGAGGATGTCTTTGGATGACATTCTAAAATTAGACGGAAAGCGCCCCGTATGATATTTTTAGATGCCGGCGCTTGTGCCTTGTGTCGGTTCCTTATCTATAGATTAGATTGCAAGAAAGCGCCCAGCATGATATTTTTAGATGCAGACATGCCTAGGCGTCTGTCTGTTATCTATAGATTAGATATGTTTTTATTAGTCCCATGCAACATGTTTATAAATAGACTTGGTTCATTTTCTCTGCTCGAAAATCTCAGGTAAAAAGATTAAATATATTTTAACTGTGCTATGGTATACAACAAAAAAAAAATACAATACAGGAGTGAAACTAGGACAAGAGAACAAGGAGGGCATATGTCGACGTGAGTAATACACGTCGTCACCTCTCCTGCTGCTGCTCATCCTCGTTCTCCTCTTTGTCGTCGTATCGCTGCCGCCGCTGCTCCCACCTTGTTGTCGCTGTCATAATGGAGCAGCAGCAACAGCGCTCGCGCTGCTGGTGGTGCTTCCATCTCGTCGTCGCTGTATCCGAGCAGCAGCCATCGTGCTGCTGCCACTGCTGCCACCTTTCCATCGTCGTCATATCCCAGCGGCAGCCATCGATCGTGCTGGTGCTCCTCCCACCTCCTCCTCGTCGCCGTATCTGGGCACTGCTCGTGCTCGTCGTCACCATATCCGAGCAGCAGCAGCAGTCGTGCTGCTGATCCCCCGTGTCGTCGCCGTATACGAGCAACAGCACTGGGCGCTGCTGCTGCTTCCGCCTTATCGCCGTCGCCGCATATGAGCAGCAGCCACTGTCGTGCTGCTGCTGCTGTGTCCACTTCGTCGTCCGTCGCCGTATCCGTATAGGAGCAGCAGCAGCGGTCGTACTGCTGCAGCTGCTCCCACCACCTCCTCCTCCTCGTCGCCGCATCCGTATACGAGCAGCAGCGGCGGTCGTGCTGCCGCTGCTCCGCCCTCCTCCTCCTCGTCGTCGGATCCGTATACGAGCGGCAGCAGCGGTCGTGCTGCTGCCGCTGTTCCCCACCTCATCACCGGCGTCATATACGAGCAGCAGCAGTGGTGTACTGCTGCTGTCGCTCCCAACTTGCCGTCGTCGTTGTATCCGAGGGGCAGCCGTCGTGCTGCTGCTCTTCCCACCTCGACGTCGTCGCCGTGTCCGAGCAGCAGCAGTGGGGTACTGCTGCTACTCCCCTTGTCATCGCGTATCCGAGCAGCAGCAGCAGCGGGCGCCGCTCCCGTCCTTTCCTGACCATAACGTAAGTATAATTGTATTCAGAATTACTTGTAGAGTACAGATATGTCATTTATTTAATACATAACAAGTGGGAAGGGCAAGCGGCACATGAAAAGCTATGAAAAGATGTGAATCTATTTTTAAATTACCATCTCTCTAGTGCGCCCGAGGCGGGGGTAACGATTTCCAGGCACCCGGAAATAAAAGCCGCACCCCGGAAAGGAGACTGATTCAATGATGTCATTGATTTGATGTATCTAAAAATAGTGCAGCGGCAACGCGAAAATATTGCAGGTTTATCCAGAGCCATCCTTTTTAATCCATCCCATCCCGCCCCCCCGACAGTGGGGCAAACCCCTAATATGGGGTGAAAAAAATTACAGCAACCCATCCCCGCTTTTTCCGTGCCCAAAATCGCCTCCGACGATGAGCAAGAGCCCAAATACAACCCCGGGCATCATTTCCCACATTGTTGACAGTTGTTTGACAGCAGCCCCGCCCCAAATAGGAACGTCATCCAAAGCCATTCTTGTCAATCCACCCGCCCCCGCCCTCTCCGAGGTGCGCAAACAGTGGGGGCAGGCCAGAATATATTAATAGATCCTATTAGATTTTTTTCCGCGCCCAAAAGCGCCCCCGACAATGAGCAGCACCCAAAATACAGTGCTGGACGTCATATCTTGCATTGTTGATACCTATTTACCATCATCCGCCCCAACAACAAGCGCCAAAGCCATCCCTGGCACCCCGGCAACCTGTAGATATTATGTTGCATGGTGTTGGGCAACTGCCCAAGGGGGTTGTTAGCCTTGTGGATGTACACTCCTTATTAGCAGGCAGCCCAGGTATCATATATAATTCTAGCTTACATGGCTGACAATGGCGCGGCTAGGTGTCATGGACATGGCACAGCCACATCCACCAGTGAGCCGAGGTCCAGGTACAGGTGCGGGGTTGTGCTGGCGGCGGGGCCGTCGTTGGAAGCCCTCGCCACGCTCGTGTGTGGGGGGGTTGTCTACGGGCGTCGTCGGGTCATGGTCAGGTCGGTGGTCGCGGCGCATGACGTGGCACCGTCGCGTCCGCCGCTGTCGGCCGTCATGTCAGGTCGGGTCGGTTGCTGCGTTGGTCATCGTGGCATGGTCGCATCGGTTGTCGTGGCGGTCGTTTTGGTCTTCGTGTCGTGTCAAGCAGTGGTCACAGTACTTTACCCTCCTCCACCTATTCCTGGTGGACTCCATGGACTCCGCATAAAATTGGTGGAGTCCAGATGGACTCCAGATGGACTCCATATAAAATCCAAAAAAAATAGTACAACTCCACTTAGTCCATGTGGAGTCCATGTGGAGTCCATGTGGAGTCCATGTGGAGTCCATGTGGAGTCCTTCTAGACTTTGTTGGACTCCACATGGACTTAGCTGGACTCCGGTGGAGTCCATATGGAGTCTCCACGTGGACTCCGTGTGGACTCCACATGGACTCCATATGGAGTCTACAAAATTTATAAAAGGACTTGTGTATATAAATTTAAGTTGACCTTTCAAATTGTTAGTAATAAAAATACATTAAATGATATCATGTATATTGACTTTCAGATATTTGTACACTACTATACACTTCTTCTGTTTTAATTTCTATACACTACTGTACACTTCTTTTGTTTAAATTCCATCAAGTATTTATACACTACTATACACTTCTTTCATTTTAATCCCATTAGTTGTCATCATCCCAATGTCTCACTACACCATTTTCTTCTTCTTCATCCTCTTCTTCATTACCAATTTCTTGAATCTGCACAGGTTTTTTCTTTTGTTCTTGTTTGCGAATGACTTGCTGAGTATGATATACAAGCATAGCATGCAAAAACCAATCAAAGTTTCCTGATGTCATCCTTTTGAGGATAGATTCAAATCCTCCTAGCCATGCATTTAACTGCTCGCATGCTTGAGTATTGAATGCTCTTTGCAAATATAGTTTTCCATTTTTGTCTTTTGCTACTTTGACAAGATTTGGAGCTGAGCCATTCAAAGGAGCAGGATTACACCATTTACGGCATAGGTAGTCTGTTGTTCGATGATTGATATAATGATATGAATCAACAATGAAGCGACTAGTTTTCTGCCAAGTATCCCAGCTTTTATTTGCAATGCTTGTGCGAAGAACTTTACAAGCTTTGTCAATGCAAATATAATTTGGGCGAGAGTCTGCTGTAGGATATACAGAACCCAAGAAATTCAGAATCTTGGTAGGTGATTCAGATTTATCAAACTTTGTCCATGCGATTACTACACCACATGGTGCGCAGATTGTTTCAACACAGTAAAACCTTGAAGGACCAAAGTAATGAGTTCTTGGAGTTTCGTCTTCCTCATCATCATTATCATGAGGTTGTGCAGGTCTTGGAACATTAGGTTGCCATGGTAGATTCTCAGTAGGTCGTTGTAGCATTCTTCTAACACCTGCCATACTTGACCGACTATGTTCAAGTTTATATTTTCTCCATTGGCTTTGGTGTTGACGACATGCCTGAGTGCCATCAACTTTAGTGTTTTGGCAAGTACCAACACGACAGTTATTCCCAAAGAGGATTTCATGTTCATTGCAGAATGCTCCTCCTCTCGCATTTTTCAAATCAGCAGTACATTTTTCATAAGCACAATGCTAGAAAATAATTAGCAACAGTTTATCCAAAAAGAAATAATTATTTACCACTGGACCCATTACAATTCCATCTAACACAACCATTTTGACAGGTGCATAATCCACGTCCATTGCATTTGGATCAGCATGAGCAACGTTGGCTCTCCTTTGTGCTTGTCGTCTTGCTTCTGCAGTCTCTCGTGCAGATTGAGCTGCAAATTCACCAACTAGTACAGGTACATTGCTATTTTCATCTGCTCCCATTACTGCTGCAGGATCACTATTCACAATAGAATCAGCATTCGCTTTATATGGCTGACTGCATTGAGAACAGGCATGGTCTTTTGCATCTTCCAGTATTCCAGTATTCCCCAGTATAGAATATGCTTCCTTTGTGACTTCATTGATGTTAAGATTTTCTCTTAACTCTAAATTGGTCTTTCTTGTACTTGCAACCATTCGAACAGATTCTTGAATAAATGTCTGCCAAATCTGCCGTCTTGTAATTTGGAAATCTGAGCTGTTGACAGAAGTACTATCATTCCAAAACTGTGTATATGCTGCAGCAGATGCATGGAAATCGTACATTCCACTGAGAACTGTATGTGAAAATTTGCGATCAACCCATGTTGATTGTCCAACTTTGAGGTATCGTGCAGAATTCAGATAACATTTGTTCCACAGTCCATGCTCATCTTTAAATCTTTCATGATCAGCATGATAAGTTGTATCACAAGTATTGCATTTCCCTGTTAAAACAGGAACATCTTGATAAACAGTATTGTCTTTGATCAGAGTAACCAATGGAATGTCTGTAGTTTTTGTTGCTTGCAAGAGAGCTCGAGGATCACACTGTGCATTCATGCAGAACATGCTATCAGGGCAAAGTGTTTGAACTGCCTGAATTGCATCATAAGATACTGGTAACAATTTTGTTTTAAAATTGTTCTCGTCATCATATGGCGTAAGATTCAGCAACTTGGCAAAAGCATCAAGTTTAGTTGACAGTTTTGTGACTTGATGATACCGAGTTGGAGGAAATTCTCTTTCAAGAAAAAGAGCTTGTACATCACGTTTCATTTTATGCATTATTGCACGTGAGAAAGCTCTAATCCATCCAGTTGCCAAGGTACGATTTTCACCATCAAACTCTGGAATTTGTTGCCGAGCATGTAGATTCAATAGCTCTGTGTTTTCCGTCATTGAAAACAACACAAGTAGCACAGTAGCCAAAGATACTTCAGAACTGAATGTATTTTCCACAAAAGCACTAAAGACTTTGAATGGTATATCAGGAAATGCTTGGGTTTGTGGAACTGCAGCAGCAAGTGGAAGAAAAATCGCAAAGACCAGCAGTTTCATATACAGTGGCAATGTAGCAGACACAGGTAGCACAGCACTCATAAGACAAAGCAGGGACCAGAGCAAGCTAAGACCAAGATATTCAAGAAGCGATACAAGTCCAAGACAAATCAAAAGCAAACTACAAGTACATAAAAAGAAAATTAGCATATTTCAAATCAATCAAAGCAAAAAAAACCAAGTAACACAAAAGAAATTCAGCTATACCTACCTCCTCCGTTGAGGCTGCTTTCCTTTGCCTGTACCTTCGTCTTCCGAAGACGAGTGCTTCTTTTTCTTCTTCTTGACCTTCAACTTTCCCCCATTGTCCACTAATTCCTTCAAGTCGGAAAACACGTAATCTTTCTTGTAAACGCCCCAGACCTTCACATCTTCTTCTTTGGTACTGGTCTCACTCTCCAACCAATCCACCATGTCAGGATACTTGGTCTGAACAGCAGAGAAGTTCTTCGTATAGTTTGCGTGCCAAGCTGATTTGCCGATGAAAACTTCGATGATAAGGTTTTCATTGAAGCGAGGAAGATCTTCCGCCCACTTGCCACTCTCAACAAGGCTTTTACCGAGTTTGATAGCCTTGTTACACTCCACGTATTTCGACCAAGCAAAACGCAAGCCACTCTTCTTGCGATCGGTGAAGTATTCAGAAATAGCCAGCTCTTCCATTAGTCGAGCCTGATAAGTTGCAGGTTCTGCTTCCTGCGTAGACTTGGAAGAGCCTTCTTGGAATATAGGCATGTTGGCAGGATGACGAGATGGAAGACGAGAATGTGACGGAAGACGAGAACCAGAAGCAGAACCAGAACCAGAGCGAGATCCGAAACTAGACCCAAGACGACCAGCAAATCCAGGCAAAAATAACGGATTTTGTTCATAGTTAGACTAGATACAAAAAAAACTAAAGTTAGAGAGAAAAGATTAAATGAATTATATAACTTACACCCAAGACATGGACAATGTATTTGTCTTGATCATTCTTCGTCCACTGAATATAATCCTCGTCCGTAGGTTCACGCTTGCTGATAGCCTCGTAACGGCCTTTGATACTCCAGTTGTCATCCTCAAGCATAAAAAAGCGATAGGAGTTGTCTAATTTAAAACTTATTAATATCAAAAAAAAAGAAGAAAGTAAATTACACACCACGAACAGGAGAATAGTCTCGCGTAGCACGTTCCACCACAGTTTGGAATGTTGGAAAGTTGTAGATATCGCGGACCGAAACCGTAAATGACGGATTGGTATTCGCAATGCTGATGTTGGCAGGGTTATCTTGTGAAAGGTAGACAAAGATTCTACCAGATTCAGCAGTGTGCACCGGTACGTCCATGTCTCGCCAGACTTCCGAGGCATCAGCCATGTTAAAGTTATTACCCATTGCACGACCTCGAAAAACTCCACCAGTCGACCGCGATGAACCATGGGCAGGGATTTTCTCCTTCGGAGGACTAGCCATCTTAATATCTATTACATTTACATTAAAAAGTTTAACAGATAATAAATAAAAATAAAATATACCATCATCCTGTGCGGAATGACGTTGACGGGAAACAGTCAGAGAACGGCTCGAACGACGACCACGAGAAGGGGTGGTGATAACTTGAACCCGGTGCTGCTCAGCGCCGGGTTCTCGTCGACCCTTCGTGGTGTCATGCCTGCGTTTGGCGGGCCTCCCACGATCCTCGTCGGTGTTATCGGGATGACCCACATCCATGAAGGGGTCGCGCGCCACTCCACGGCCAGCTGAGCGGCTGGTCTTGCCTTTCTCGTGGTGTGGGTGGTGTTCCTCACCCAAACGGCGCTTCCCGCGAGTTGCGGCTGTGGTGCGGTCATCACTACCACTGTTGTCGTTACCGTGGTCGTCGTCGCTACCGCGGTCGACGTTGCCGCGGTCGTCGTCGTTACCGCTGTCATCGTCCTCCTTTGCGACACCAGGGCGCCTGCTTGATGGCGTGGTGGGCGCATGGGTGGCGTCGTCGCTGGCACTGCCACGGTCGTCGTCGGCGCTGTGCTGCTGGCGTGACAGACGCGTGGCGCGTGCGGTCGCTGCTGAGTTCTCGGCGCCGTGTCGACGAGGTGGCAGGCGCTGGGTTGGCTGGCTGGCTGCTGGCGGCGGGCGCCTTCGATGACGTGGCGGGCGGTCGGGGTGCAGGGGCATCGTTCTTGTCGCCTGAGTCGTCAGGGGTCGGGGTGGCGTCACGGCGACGCCTAGAGGGAGCGGTGAGGTGGGTGTCAGCGGGTTTGGGGGCGCTAGGGGCGTGCGACGGACGAGGGGGCGGGGCAACTGCGATCCCGCTCTTTTCGAGCGTGCGTTCGGCCCTAAATCGAGGTATTTTGTTAGTAAAATAGAATGTCATGCATAAAAAAAGGGGGGGCGGGGGAACGTACGGGGTCAGCTTGGATTTAGGGGGGGATTTGGTGGCGGCGTCCTCGCGCGCACGGTCCTGGGCGGTCTTCCGGCTGTGGCATCGTGAGTGCGTGACGGAGGGGGGTGGGTAGATAGTACTTACAGATTCTTGGGGGGACCAACCTTGATCCCCCCGCCGCTTTTCCCTCCTCGTTTCCTTCCACCCGACGCGCGATCCTCGAGATCTGCCCATTGAGCAGCCTCGGGCTCGTCCTCAGCCTCGTCCTCAGCCTCCTCAGCCTCTTCCTCAGCCTCCTCGACCTCCTGCTGTTCCTCCTCCTCGTTTTCGGCGTTGTCGGCGTTGTTCGTGCCACGGCGGGGTCGCTTCGTGGGCTGCTTCTGGTCGGCGGTCGACCCTTGGCGCTTGCGTTGATCCTTCGACGGCGGCGGCGCGGGCTGCTCTTGTCGCACGGTGCCAGAGCGGAGCGTCGAGGGCGGTGCTTTCAAGCGGGTTGCGCGCATCGTGACGTGGTCGACGATGGCGGACGGTGGACGGCGGCAGATAGCGGACGATGGCAGACGGTGGGGAGGGTGGTGGTGGGAGGGAAGAAAGAACGGGTGACGTGGCAACCGTTTGACACGATTTGCTGCGGTTGCGGGCGTGCCGAGCGTGCCGAGCGACGCGGGTACATCATGAGTTGATGGGTGTCCAACTTCCAAGCCGTCGTGGTGTACTGGTCAAACGCGTCAAGCTACATATTGCTTATAGTCCTGCGTTCAATTCTCGCTTGTTGCACTTTTTTTTAATTAGGTATATTAATAATAAATTAAAAGAATAAAAATAAAAATAAACATGACTGGACTCCACCTGGACTCCGGCTGGACCAACCGGAATTGGTTTGAAATCAATTATATTATATTGATTCTAGCTAATAAAATTGGGAAAGCGGACTCCGGGTGGACTCCGGGTGGACTCCATCTGGACTCCTGTGACTTCTGTGGTAATATAAAACCAGTGGACTCCAGGGACTCCGCATGGAGTCTCCGGAGTTTGTCCGGACTCCATCTGGACTCCACCAGGAGTCCGGAATAAAATTTGGCTGGAGTCTCAGCCAAAAAATAGTCCACCTGGACTCCATATGGACTGTTCCACTCCGCCGGAGTCCATCCGGAGTCCACCAGGAATCTGGGGGGGAGGGTAAAGACCTCCCAAATTAGGATATCTCCTTCCCGTTTAAGATCATGAGCAGCAAGTTGTCTTTGCTTCTCGTCCTCTTCATCTCATCTCGTCCTCCACCTGTCGGGCTTGTACTATGCCAGATGTATTTCCCTCCTCACCTGATTCACGCAAGAGAATTCGAAAGCGTGAGTACTACCACAGGTATTTCGGCTACCCTATTTAACGACTGACGCTTGCTGAACATTTTGGGTAGAAATCGGGATGCTGAGCGAGAAAAAGCTAGGGGGCGGATGCAAAGGTATGTATTAATTTCAAATATTCTCTGTTAATACATCATTCCCATGTTAATTTCGATGCAGGAGAAGGAAGAATTGTTCAACTGAAGAGCTCACTACACAAAAAGAACGCCATCGTGAAGCACAAGCGCGTTACAGGGAGGCTAATTGCGCAAAACTTAGGTTGAAGGTGTGGCAGTATCGGTATGTCTTATTAATTCTATCCATATCAACTCTATATTAATGCTATTACAAGAATAAAACAGAAAAGAGCTAACGAAATAGCGAAAGACGAAGAGGAGTACCAACGCCTGATGGCACTGGAGTTAGAAGACTGCGAGTAATCTCTTACACGCCGGATCGTAATTTGGATCACATAGGTAGAGTTTCAACAGGATATATAGAGATAAATTAAACCCCTCATTTTGAATTTATTGAACTGGCTCAGACCTTCAGAATAGAGCTTGTTAATATTGACATCTAACTCATTCGAACTTTTCAGTAATAGACCCGGCAGGGTAGACGTTGTTAAATTGACTTGATACAACGAATGCAAAATGAGGGCTGGATCTATCTACGACTGGATAAACAAGGTAACGACAAGTCCATGTAGGCAAGGGGATAGGGCATAAGCGACAGGAAAAAAACTAATGGCGTCTAGTCAGAACGAGCGTGATCGAGCAATTTCCCCACTTCCTCAAGGTACTCGGCATCCATATCCGAAAGATCATAGTCCATTTCGCCATTATTGGGGGTTGTGTCGGATGGTCCAGCGGGGTTGCGAAGAGTAGAAGGACCAGCAACAGGCATCACAGAGAAAACAGAGGCACTCCGGGACTCCGCTATCGATCAAGCAAGCTCGCGGCCAGCCGGTGTGAGTTTGATGCGAGTTCTGGAGGCCGACCCAATGAGACGTGCCCAGTTGACCTCTTCGTCACTATCGTCAAGGTCCGGAAACAGGGCTATGAAGTGTTTCTTGTTAGGTGCAGGGGTCGAGGGGGCCGTAGGAGCGATTTCGCCGGTGGCGGTGGCGTGAGGGAATGGGGGTGGGATAGCAGCCGAAATGGTGAGTTGAGGAATTGGTGATTGACATAAAGAAGGTGGGACGGTGGCCGAAATGTTGGTTTGAGTGGGTTGAGGGTCTGACGAAATGTTGGATTGAAGCAGAGACAGTTGAGTGGTTGGGTAAACAGCCGAAGAAACAAGCGTAGGGAAAGCAGCCGAATTATCAGAAGGTTGGGCAGCAGCCGAATTACCAGAAGGTTGGGCAACAGCCGAAGGAAGACATAGGGCAGGGGCTGAAACCACAGGCTCAACAGGGGTATCAGAAGCAGCAGCCGAACAGAGAGGTTGGGCAGGGTTCCGAGCCTCTGGGTAAGACTGTGAGGGTACGTCTTCCATTTCGGAATCGCTAACGACAACAACAATGCGCCGGGGAGTTGGACTGAGAGGCGGATTGGTGGCAGCTGCGGATCACTTAGCAGGGATGGTTCACGCAGTAGCCGAAGGAAGAGGTTGGGCAGGGTTCCGAGCCTCTGGGTAAGACTGCAAGGGGACGTCTTCCATTTCGGAATCGCTAACGACAACAACGCGCTGGGGAGGTGGACTGAGAGGCGGATTGGTGGCAGCTGCGGATCGCTTAGCAGGGATGGTTCGCTTGGATCGTCGGGGGATTTTGGCCAACGCAGCCAACAGCTTATCCTGCGCTGAGAGTACAGGGCCAGCAGCCTTTCCTTTCTCAACCATGGGCTCAACAGCCGAAGGGAGGGGTTGGGCAAGCTTCCGAACCTTGGGGTAAGACTGGAGGGAAATGTCTTCCATTTCAGAATTGCTACCGACAACAACAACGCGTCGGGGAGGCGGACTGAGAGGCGGATTGGTGGCAGCCGCGGATCGCTTGGCAGGGATGGTTTGCTTGCGATTGGATCGTCGATCAATTTTGGCCGCTGCAGCCAACAACATAGCCTGCGTTGATGGTACAGGGTCAGCGGCCTTTGCTTTCTCACCAGCGTCCAACATACGAAGAATGCGAGACGTCGGAGTGGGAGTGGTATCTGCAACTGCAGTAGCCGAAGTAGTAGCAGGAGCGGGTCCAAAGTAAGGGGAATCAAGACGGATGGGGTTGACAGTGGAACCAGAAACAGGCGTTGGGAAAGTAGATGGAACGTAGATTGCGTTTCCTGAAACCCCCATCTGAGCAGGGGTTGGCTGCAGGGCTTGGGGGCGGGGCTGCTGGGCTGGAGGCGGCTGCTGGCGAGGTTGATCTTGACCCGGGACCAAGCGGACACGTCCGGCGTGGTAGTGGACAGTATACCAGCCCACAGACTGGTACCAGTCATCGAACTGGGCCATTGCGAAGCGGGTCTGGTGGTTGAGATCGATCAAGCTATCAAAAGCGGCAAATAAGTTTCTGCGAAAGAATAAAAATTGAAGATCCCAATGCTAACCTTGGGTCCGTCAAAACTCCAACGGGTTGGCCCATGGTGACGCTGTAGAAGGAGTTCGTTGGCGCAGCTGGCTGCACTAACTCCGAGGGATGTGGGGCACGAATGCTGGAGAAGTTAGGGTTGATAGCATCCTCGCGCATCCCCATTACGCCGTTGTCTAAAGAAATATGTTAGGACTCTGTCTTGAAATTGTGAGAAGTACTTACCTGTAAGGAAGGGATCATCGGCGACGGCAGCGGCCGGGACTTGTCGCCTTCCTGGTGGGGCAGCGGCTTGCTGGGTGGCTTGGGGCACAGGTAGTTTATCTTGCATGTTGATTGAGAAAGAAGGAATTTGTTGAGTTGTCTGAGGAAGAATTCATAAAGTTGATCAGGTTTTATGCAAAAAAAGAGGCGAAACTCACATCTACCTTATGAGTCATACGTTCTGAGCAGGGCAGGTGATGAAGATGTGAGCCTCTCTCCTACTGCTTGGGCTTCTACCCTCCAACCAACAAACATGGGCAGATAAGCACCTGTGTCGGCCTTCAAGCGCTGGCTAAAGCGAACATGAAATTCTCCTTGGGCCTAAGGTATACCGGCCTCTCCTTAACGGTGTGTGGCCGTTCCGAGATGATACTCTCCTTGGGCGTAGGAAATCTGCACAAGGGTGAAAGGTATGCCATTTGCTTTTTGAAGCTCGGTCTACAAAATCTAATCGCATTGACAGGTATGCAAACATGGACTACGTATTCGGCTCAAGTCTCCAGTTCTTCATGGTCGGTCTGATTCTTATTAGCTACGATATCTGCTGCCAATGGTTCATCAACCTCCACAAGCAGATGGAGGAGCATTGGCCCGAAGAGATCAAGCTGCGTCCCAATACCAAGCTGATCCCCGCAATTCCCAAACTTCATGAGCTGATGCATCAGCCGACTGGGCACCAGGTCTACTCACTCAACTACATCAAAGGCTGTGGCCATTCGGATTGCGAATGCCCCAAGCATGTTTGGGGGCCTCACAACCCATTGGCGAATTCGACAAAAACTCAAGGGCCTGGGACTCGACACGACGTCTTCGACGATCACTTCAGCTTTTGGAACTGGCTGAAATACATCGGGCTGGGCCTTACTCTGCTTTGGAGGTACAAGGCGGCCATGGCGCAGCAAAATCTACACAAGGAGGCACATCGTGGACTTACCGAGTCGTTGGATCCGGAACTCGTTGAAGTCATGGGAGACAATATCCGTCGAATGGAAGCAGGACGAGTTCCCTAAGAAGAAGAAAAACCCGTATCACTTGGACAGCACATGTAAGTTGTGGTTCACGCACTGCTCCTGTTGTTTTCTCAACCCAAGCGGCAGATTTATTGGAGCTGGAGGGCAAGAAGCAGCTCGCAGAGGAGGAGGAACGCCGACTAGCAGACGGTGGGATATCTCTGCATGCCACGTCGGCAGCATCTTTTGTTCAAATGGGCTTGGATTTGGAAGATACTCAGTAAGTAACTAAAGCCAGCTAATCGTCGGATAGTTTGGCTGACTATTTTTGATTTAGGCGTCGCCTGCAGCGCCTCTCGAAGGCTATGGCATCCAAATCGAGCGGTGCGATTGGGCAGGAGCGAAGCTTGACGGAGGAACAAAACACTCTCTGCATACGCCTTCGAGCATGGGAGCAGCTCGTTCCTATCTACATGCCCGGTCTTCTTCAATACCAGATGGATCAAAGCACCCACGCTTCTTCTGCACAGGCTCTTCCAAAGTCAGAAAAACCTGAAGATGCCGATATTTGGCTGCCGTCTCGACTACCTAGTGCAAATTGTGAGTGTATCTGTTGCCTTGGGGTGGCTGGGATGGAGGAAAGGCTGCGTGATGCGCAGTGCACCGATTCGATCAACAAGGTCTGCTGCGTTCTCAAATTGAAGGCCCGAATGATTCACTTCAAGAACAAGAATGTCCGAGGCCAATGAGATGGCACCAGAGGACCCGGAGTTTTTGTTCAATGAGATTCGAATGCGACGCGATGGCACTGGTGAAACACGCTGGACTCTCTCCTGGATATGGCTGACAACGCCTTCTTCTGGAGCCGACGACGACAAGGATGACATCCTACGGGTGGAGTAGGCCACACCTGTAGTTGCTGGTATCATGTATGATTCCTAGGCTGTGGGCTAACTACCTTATACATCTATAGCGGGTTTGGGCCGCTTAGGCTGTGGCCTAAGGCCATGCAAGACACTTGTAAATGGCTGCCGTGGTGCCGGGGCAGCATATACAGCTGCTGCTGGGGGCGGGTAATAGTAAATACATGTCAACAATGCAGGAATTGATGTCCGGGGCTGTATTTTGGGTGCTGCTCATTGTCGGGGGCGGTTTTCAGTGGGGAAAAAATACCATTGCGTAGCCCTGATTTTTCTCTATCCAAATTCGTCATATGCGCGCCCTATAGGGGGCGGGACGGGGTGGATTTGAAAGGATGACTTTGGATGATGTTCTAAAAATAACTGGTATTTCCGGGAGAGCATCATTTCTGTGACATCATTGTTCCTGGAAATCTATTTTTAAATTTGGGCACTTTTACTCTATTTTTAGTCCATGCATGTTCCGATGCGGTTTGGGGCGGGGCTCATGCTAAATAGCCGTCAATAATGCAGGAAATGATGTCCGGGGTTGTATTTTGGCTGCTGCTCATTATCGGGGCCACTTTTGGGCGTGGAAAAAAATCTTTTGCAGTCTATAAATATATTCTGACCTATCCTGGGTGTTTCCGCGCCTGCGGGCGGGCGAGAATGGGTGGATTGGGGCGCTTGGCTTTGGATGACGGTCCCATTTGGGGCGGGGCTGATAGTAAACACCTATCAACAATGCAGGAAATGATGCTTGGGGTTGTATTTTGGCTTGTGCTCGTCGTTTGGGACGGTTTTGACCCGGGAAAAAAATGCAGTGGGGTCTAATAATATATTGCTACCCATTGCCACCGTTTGCGCGCCTCACGGGGGGCGGGATGGGTGGATTGACGAGGATGGCATTGGATGACATTCTAAAATTAGACGGAAAGAGCACTGTTATTTTTAGATGTTAGCCCTTGTGCCTGGTTTTATTATCTATAGATTAGATAGCCCGAAAAGCGCCGCATCTTTGATATTTTTAGATGCAGACGCTCGTGCCTCGGCGCCTGTGTCTGTTATCTATAGATTAGATACTTCCAATTAATCCCACGGCACTGCATATTTAAAAATAGACGCAGTTCATTTTTGGCCTCCTGTGCCTCTGGTCGAAAATCTCAGGTAAAAATGATTAAATAGACAAAATTGAATATATTTGAATTATGCTATTAAGGTATACAACAAATAAAATACGATACCGCGGAGAAACGAGGGTAAGCGAGCAAGGAGGGCGCATGTCGACGTGAGTAACGCACGTCGTCACCTCGCCTGCTGCTGTTCATCCCCGCTCTCCTCCTTGTCGTCGTATCGCGGCTGCCGCCCTCCCACCTCGTTGTCGGCGCCATGACGGAGCAGCAACAGCGGTCGCGCTGCTGGCGCTCCGCCCACCTCGTCGCCGTCGTCGTACTGAGCAGCGGCAGCAGCAGCCATCGTGCTGCTGCCGCTGCTCCCAGCTTGCCGTCGTGCTGGTGCTCCTCCCAGCTCGACGTTGTCGCCGTATCTGAGCGGCAGCCGCCGTCGCTGCCGCTCCTCCCACCTCGTCGCCGTCGTCGTCGTATCCCAGCAGCAGCCGTCGTGCTGCTGGTGCTCCTCCCACCTTGCCGTCGTTGCCGTATCTGAGCAGCAGCAATGGGCGCTGCTGCTGCTGGTCGTCGTCGTCACCGTATCCGAGCAGCGGCAGCGAGCGTGCTGCCGCTGAGCTTCCCCTTGTCGTCGCCGTATCCGAGCAGCTGCAGTGGGCGCTGCTGCTGCTGCTCGTCGTCGTCGTCACCATATCCGAGCAGCGGCAGCGAACGTGCTGCTGCTGCGCCCCCCTTGTCGTCGCCATAGCCGAGCAGCAGCAGCAGCAGCAGTCATGTACTGCTGCTGCTCCCATCTCGTTGCTGCGCCGTATCCCAGCAGCAGAAACGGTTCTAGCCGCCGGCGCTGCGCCCACTTTGTCGTCCTCGCGTATACGAGCAGCAGCTGCGGTTGTAATGCTGCCGCTGCTGTCACCTCGCCGTCGTTGTCGTATGTGAGCAGCAGCAGCAGTCGTGCTGCTGCTGCTGCTGCTGCTTCCATCTCGTCGCCGTCGCCGTCGCCGTATCCGAGCAGCAGCACTGGGCATGCTGCTGCTGCTGCCACCTCGTCGCCGTCGCCGTATCGTCGTGTCCCAGCAGGCGCGGAATAAGGGAGGAGACGACGACCTTTCAAGGTCGTCGTCTCGTCGTTATGCCTATGGATTGGGTAAGTGATGGGATGGAGAGAATAGGAACAGAAAACGAATCGAGTCGTATGACTCGATTCGTTGCGCACCGGGTGGGTCTCCCTCTACCAGGGTCTCCCCTCGCGTCTTCTCACCCCTCACCACCTTCCGATTTGCTTGGACACCTAAGTAGTGGCAGTGGGAGGAGAAGGAGAGCATGGCGTGGCCGGATGGTTCAGCGCGCGCAGAGGAAAGTGGAAGGCGTTGGCCGTCAAACCACGTTGATCGTGGTTCAAGCGGACCTTGAAATCCCGGACCGCTCGATTTCCGGCGCTTTCTCGTCGTCGAGGACAGGCGTCAACGCAGTCACGTAGTTCTAGGAGCTTTGGGAGCTCATTATATCATTAGAAATTATGTATTTAAATCAAATTAACCATAAAATATTTTGAATCTGTAAAGATGCTGGCCTACACGGATGAAATACATTCGCATATACGAAAGGGTGGTGATTTCGGGCGCTTAAAATCGAAAACGCTACGGGTAGCCTCCTCGAGGCCTCATAAATTTAAAATAACACCTGAAATATTGTATATGGGTCTGTTTAAAGTGTTCTAGATACTTTGAGAAGCTCCAAAAACATGTGGAGAGACGGAAACTTGAAATGACATGGAGAAGGTTGGATTGCTTTAAGATTTCTTATCATTTCATGCATAACTTGACTGCGAAGTGTGTACCGTTAGATATATCTTTACCATGTCCAAATAAATTTTAGGATTATCATTCTATTTACTATTTCTATTGAATTAAACACTCTGCAAGTGTTTCAAGACAGTTCTCGTGGTCCTAAAGGCAAGATAGAGAACTTGTAATGTCCGTTAATCACCTCGCGCCGCAATCGACGGATCGGAGTCTGACCGGTCCGAATTTACCAGCCAATCACATCACTCTCGGAAAGTGCCGGATAACCATCAACGACGTTGAATCGTCGTTGATGGTTATCTCCAACCACCACCACCACCCTCCTTCACATCTCCCTCATCCACCCCGTCGCACAAAGGCTCAACAAAAGGTAGTTACATGAAATTTTATTTCTTGTATTCAAATTGCTAACTAATACTTTAACTTAGGTTCAAGTTCGTTGCGCCAGCGGCCGCACTAATAATAGCTGTAACCATGTGACCATGACCTGGATGCGCTTTCCAAGTTTCTTTGAAGTTTGGGCGCATCGGAGTCATTTATCGCTCATTCGTCTCTTTCCTCCCTCTTTCCTCCCTCTTCCGAATCTCTGCACTGAAATATGTCAAAAAGACCTTATCATTATATGGACTACTCAATGTACAATATGTCTGGCCAGATGTATAACCATCTCGAGATAGCATGGGCTCATTGAGAATGGTAAGAATTCCTCTCTGTTATATTCACGTCTTATACTCCCACATAGAAAACTTACCACTGGCATATTTCGGTTGATCAGCCTCAAGAGTCAACTCAAATGCAGCATCAGCCTAACCAGGTATGTTCAAGTTCTCACGACTCGCAGTCATCTTGCTTAGCCAACGCTCAGGCTCTCATTGGGTTTGCCTCAACTTTCAAGAGAGAGGCTCCTTACTTCGGAAAATGAATTTTTACGCACTATTTCTAGGTGAGTTTGAGGTGGGTATCCATTTCAAGGGCGAGCTGGATGCTAGAAAGTGAGTTCATGTTGAATATATGCCCATATATACACCTACTAATTACATTCAGAGACTCCACCGTACCCATAATTGTACTCTCGCAAGCCCCCAGAACCTACGATCGGCCACCCTAGACATCTCTCCTTCACCATCCGATTCGGAAAGTTTCCAGCATGGACCTCTGCATGGCAGTTATGAAGAAGCGGCATTTGGGATCGAGAGGAATGGAAAAATGACAAGGAACACTCGAGGGGGAGGATCCCAAGTCATACGAGCCTCAACTTGCAGGTCAGTTTGGATGTTTTTTTGTTACCTTCATCTGACAGCTCAGGGACTTCGGATAGATGCTACAGGCAATGGTCGAGTCAATGGTAGGGCGTAGATTACATCAGGGGTAGACAGATTAGCACAGCAATACACGGATTTCAGATCATTCAGAAAGTTCAGATAGGATCAGAGCAAAGCAGAGCGCTGCAGAGAAATACAGATTTATTTGCAGAAAAGCGACCTATCTAAGGCTATAATCTACACAGTACCACGCAGAAAGTTCCTGCAAGGGGGGAGTTTAGCTGATTAGGTCTGAGATCTCCCGTGATCACAGACTGCCACGGTTGAACGCAGGAGGACACGGAACTGGTTCTCACTGGGTATGACAAGCTATCTAGCCAACTATGAGCCAGATAAAATGCTTAGGACCGAATACAAGAAGGCAATCAGCTTTCAATAGGTTCATAATCAAGCATAGCATTATTTAGGATCTGTATGACGATTTGTCAACTTTCACTTTCTTGCAAATCACACAACCAGGAGGAATAAAAAAAAGCACAGAATATATTAAAAGGAATAAGCTGGGAATAAGTATTAACAATGGCGAAAGAGGAGAGGTATTGATTCTGAGATATATTACATATGGGTCCAGGTGAGGCCGCTGTCTCAGGTGCGAGCGGCGCGCTGTTCCTTCATTGCATTGCGAGACGCTGAGGTGTTTGACTGACGACGAACAGCAGCAGCTGGGAAGACTTTCCTATAATGACATTCATGAGTCAATAGTTTGTTTCAACAACGAAGAGGAGACTTACATGGACCACCAGTTGAGTAGGTCTTGGGCATGCTTCTTCGTAGCAGGCTCATGAACATCTTCGAAAAAGTTGATGATGTAGTTATAGAGACCGCGATAATCGAATCCTCCATATATTTCCAACCATCGGTCAGCGGTCTGCAAGTTGAAGTGGAGCTAGATAGATGGGCATCAGCATTGAATCATATAATAATCAGTTAACAAACCTGGACTGCTGCATAGGCTATTGACCGTGGGGTGACCTTATCGTTCATGTGGAGCTTGGATGCCACATTGCATTTCACTGTCTGCTTTCGAGAATTTGATATTTTGCGAGCCTTTGCTGGTGGCACATTCTCGCGGTCCCCGTCGTCCTCAGAGACATCCTTTGCGGAAGAGGGCACTGTGAAGATACTCTTGTAAACCTTAAAATACCCCGATGAGAATGAAAAGGAAATGAGAGATAAGGCACCTCACTTTGAGAAGCAGGGTACTCTTCAGGAAACCATCCTCGAGGCGTCTCTGATCGGCTTTGTGATTAGCATAGAAACACCTCGCATGGTAGCTACTCAACCAGTCATACCCCTCTTCACCACCAGCCCATAGCTTGGCACGAACTCTGCAAGATAATAGGGCATTAGGAGTGAGATCCAGCAGTGGAGAAATCAAGACTGATGTCTTACTGGGGATCATCCCACTCAAACTCAGCGGGACATAAAAGATGCCCAGTAACATCATGTTCCAGTCCACGATTGTCACGTTTATCTTTTTCCAACAAAGGAGAGGGTGCTAAGTGAGCGTGATTCAACCATTCAGCAAGGCACTCGTGAATGCAGTTGAGGTCGTCACTGCAGGCATTGTTTGCACCAGTCTGGAGCTAGTTCGGATTGAGAGAGAGATTTAGACTATTAGAGATGAATATTACATACATGTCCATAGAACTCAGTGAGCTCCTGCGGAAGGCCTTTGTCAATCTTCTTCTGAAAGTTGGGCATGAGACGGCAGAGTTCTGCAAGAGCCTTGTGACTCCATTCCCAACTTGTCACATAGTCACATGTTAGCCAAATGAAATAAACACTGACAGAAATGAAACTATCACTAAATTGTGGAGAAACCGGTAACGTCTTATAAGGGTGCTGAAATCCGTCGCCACTATAACTTGGAATAAGATTACAGCAACCGTTATATAAATCTTATACCATGTCCCTCCTTAATAAAACCTGCCGTCATTTTAGTATAATTGTTGCTTCACATGGTCATCTTCTGAAATTCTGGTTGATTGTCACACGTTGGTGTAGTTTTAACAGAATATTTCGACAACATGGTCTTCATCTACCAGCCTGTCGGCAAGTCATCTGCTTGTATGATTCAGCTGCAACTATTCTGGTTGGTTATCACCAAATGTCTGCATTACTGGTCATGATGCGAAGCAGTCAGACATATTTGGTGTGATAATTATTAACCATTATGATGATCAAGTTTCACGAAGAGATAATAGAAAATAAGAATGTCATTCAGGTATTAATAATGTACTTACTACCAGCTCAGCCAATGGAAAATAGATATGAAATTGATAGCCAGACGAATCACGAATGTTGTCGATGCGCTCACGCATTTGCTTCACGGCGGGCCCGCTGTTCCGAGAGCTTGTTGTGAGACTTGTGAGAATTGGACACAGCGGCAATGTGATGAGGGAACACTTGTCTGATAGAAAGGTCAGTCATGAGCAATAATGAAAAGGCAGGCAACAAACTTATTCCACCAAGCCAAGAGTGCTTCAACCCGTCTTTCAGCCAGCGACCCGGATACATCTTCGAAAAAATCAACAATGAAGTTATAAAAGGCTATGAAGTTGAAGCCGTTATAAGCTTCAACCCACTGAGTTGCATCAGTGAGATTGAAAACCAGCTATAGATAATGAATAAGCGTGGATGTTCGAGAAAGAAATAACAGCCAACGTACTAAAACAGCGGCATAAGCAATGGACCTCGGAGTGACTTTGCCTTCCATATGTAACAAGGCAGCAACATTGCTCTTGGTAGCCTTTTTCTGAGAGGCCGTCTTTTGTTTTTTGCGAGCTGGACCTTCTTCAGATTCGTCCTCGAATGCATTAGATGATGATGGTGAGGTAAATATTGCACAGTAGGTCTCGAAATGAAATCAGGAAGAAGGCTGAGAAGTCATGAGAATGTTACATACCTTGACAAGCAAGCTGCTGCATAAGAAGAACCTCTCCATGTCATCTGGGATCCCATACCCTTTCGGGTACAAGCATGTGAGAAAATAGTTATCAGATATATCAAACCCGGGCTTTGAGGCGCGAATGTCTGCACGAACTCTGTTGAAAGAATCGGTAGTATCAGAAAGAGCAAATAAGATCCAAAAAGACTTACTGCAGGTGTTCCCAGTTAAATTCAATGGGGCACAACAAGCATCCAGTGATGTCATTGGGCAAACCACGATCCGCACGGGATTTTACAATCAAGGGTACGGTGGGTGCATGCTCTTGGTTAAGCCAGCAGGCGACTTCTTCTCTGATCCTTCGAATGTCGTCACTTCAGGCATCGTTTGCCTCTCGCTGTAACTGAAGGATGTGAGCTGAAGAGGAAACCACACATGAAAATATGGAAGACAAAAGCTACCTGCATCACAAAGCTGTCGAGAGCTTTGGTGCCACTTTCTGGGTTTTCGATGAGGGATTTCAGGTGGGGAACGAGATGCAGTAGCAGCTTGTAGCCGATGAAAGTACAATATTGTCTGAGATGATCAAGTTAGAGAAATAAACCATAATAACGAATAAGATACATACGCTCTTTCCATCTCAGTGTCTTCAGTGCCAAGGGAGTCTTCAGCAACATCGACTTCATCTTGGAACCGCCGATCTGCTTCGTCAATGAGGTCTTCGACAGACTCATATAAAGTTATGAGCCGTCGAATGCCACGGCCTAAGGTCACAACAGTGCTGGGGGAGGACTGTCAGATAATGCACGTTCACAATATAGGACTTGGACGTACGAAACTTTCTTGGGCTTGTTGAATGATGCCTGTTCAAGCTCTTCATGAAGTGCAGTGATTTTGCGCTTCAAACGCGCAACCTCGACCATGACATCTCAGTCCGAAGAAGGAGAAAAAGATGATGGACGTGAAGAAGACATCCAAAAGTGCGAAGATGGGGAAGAGAGACAGCTGTATTAGCTTGATTTTTTGTGCTCTTTGTTCTGGGCTAAATAACACAAGTGGTTAGGACAGGCAAGGACGCGTCAATGCGATTACACACCAATTGAGCCAAGATCGCGTCCAAGGCAGAATGGGGACCTGTTTCAAGGATGATCAGGATAGACCTAGTCCAAAAAGAGAGCCAATTTACCTGAGATAAGCGGCATCGAGCTTCATGACCCTATGAAAAAACCCCGGTACCTACATTTCTGCATTTAATCGACGAAAAAAAAGCTGCCCACATGGATGCAGTTTTTTATTGCGTCGTACTCCCTGCTGTTCATTAATATACTTCTTTGTTGCGATTCTCACTTTCATTCCGTCGCGACCCCCTGCTCAATGCTCCTCTTCGCCTCTCGAAGGCGATCTCTATGCTGGATTACAGCTTTCTCTTTCTTCCTTATATTTTTGTGGATGACCGAGCCTTTTGCCTGCATACAGCCGTGTAAAAGAACTTTCGATCAAAGCTTTTCACTTCGGAAACACAAGAAAACTTGCGAGCATGTGCAAGCCAGCCGTCAGCGAATCAAGGAATCACGCTCTGATAGAGGTCCTGATATTTGCGCCAAAGACCTCCCAACCTTGCCGGGCAGAAAGGAGAGGCTACGGGTGCGTCACTGCTCATTACATTCAAGGCGATTAACTTATTCAACATACAGAATGCACTTATTGCCGCGGAAGGACCGATGCCCAACCCCTTGACTCCACGTGAACCACTGCCAATGCAATTGGATTTTCCTTTCGAGACAGCCACTGTAGATCTCCCTCAGCCAGCCATGGATGTCGATGTAGAGGTGGAACTGGAACTGGAACCAGACCTTGGGCCTGTACTCCCATTATTGACGTGGTCAGGATGACCCTGACGAGAGTATCGAAGGCCTCAGTGCTTCATCGATAATTTACCAGAGACAGTACCCTCTGCTGCGGTCGTGGACGATATTCTGCCTCCTGAAGTATCAGCACCAATCCGACGTGTCCTTTTGATTGTCCGTGATCACCTAGTCACTGCAGCCAATTCTTTTGGCATTTGGCGAGACTACCCACGCCGTCCCACTGTAGACCCTGATGCCTTTCTCAGCCTCGAAGACTTGTCCAATTCTCATAACATCTCCCCTGAATCCTTACCTCCAGCTATGTCTGTGCCGGAACCTCTCGAGGATGAACATGCAACATACTGGCCATTTTCCAATGCCATGATTCAAAAACTCATGGCCTGGTTGAACAACGGACAGACGGCAAAGTCTGAAGCAGAACTCGACAAGCTGATTCATGACGTTGTACTATCCCCTGGATTCAAAGTCGAAGATCTCATCAGTTTCAGCGCACATCGGGAAAACCAACGCCTTGATAAGGCCCTGTCCAAGTCTTTGCTTCGAAGCCAGTCTGATAAGGCCCTGTCCAAGTCTTTGCTTCGAAGCCAGTCTTCGGAAACCTCAGTAGATATCCTTGTGCCATCAGGTAATGCGAGGATCCCAGCCCAAAAGTTCTCTGTTCCTGGCTTATTGCATCGCAAACTTACCTCAGTCATTCGCGACACTTTTAACGACCCCCTTTCACACCTTTATCACCTTTCTCCCTTCAAACTCTTTCACCGCTCTCCTATTACTCAAAAAGAGGAGCGGATATATGGAGAGGTCTATACCTCAGATGCTTTCTTAGAAGAACACGAGAAGGTACAACAGTATTCACGCCCGCCTCTTGATGATCCGGAATGTAAATGCGAGAAGGTCGTGGCTGCTTTGATGTTTTCCTCCGATGCGACACACCTCACAGACTTCAGGAATGCCAAAGTGTGGCCTATTTATCTCATGCTTGGAAATCTCTCGAAATATTTCCGATCCCAGCCCAACTCTGGAGCAATGCATCATCTAGCTTATATTCCATCAGTTCGTCAGCTTGCTTTTTGGTCGTAAAGACTAGACTTACCTTTATCTTTTGTAATAGCTACCTGATTCCTTTCAGGACTTCACATCAGCATTTCATGCCAAATGGCACTCCCAGAAAGCGCAGATATTGATTCACTGCCGCCGAGAACTGATGCATGCAGTGTGGAAGACAATACTCGACGATGACTTCATCCATGCCTACGTCCACGGAATGGTCATCAAGTGCATTGATGGAATAGAGCGACACTTTTTCCTCGGTTATTTACATACTCGGCAGATTACCCTGAAAAGTGATTAAGTTTTGTTTCCTTCGCATTTTCATTGTCCTTACTCATCTCTTCCACAGAGTGCTTTTAGCTACTATCTGGGACAAAGGGCTGTGTCCGTGTCCTCGATGTCTTGTTGCCAAGTCAAGCTTGGACCATCTCAGGTTACCAAGGGATATTACAATCCGGCTACATAGTTTGCGAAAGTATTTTCTCGACAAAGGTCAGATTGCCCGGAAGGCAATTTATGACCTGGCAATGCCCATCACTGGTGCAAGGGTTGAGGAGCTGCTCAAGAGCTTCTCCGGCGTACCAACTATGGTAAGCCTTAGTTTTTTTATGAAAATTAGCAACGTTCTGAGTACATTTTAGAATGCATTTGTTGAACAACTGGGAACTGACTTTGATCCCTTGAGGATGCTTGTTGTCGATCTCTTGCATGAATTTGAATTGGGGGTTTGGAAGGCTCTTTTTACTCACCTCATTCGTCTCCTCTATGCTGCTGGTCGTGGTTCAGACCATCTTGTTGTTGAGCTTGATAGACGGTAAGTATCTTTACAAATATATTTTTAGAACTACCCCCATTAACGGAACACAAGGTACCATCAGATCTCGACATTTGGAAAAGGAACTATTCGAACCTTCACTGTGAACTCCTCTGAAATGAAGAAGCTGGCAGCACGCGACTTTGAGGACTTGCTTCAGGTATGTTTCTTTTACCTTGAACAAGCATTCTGATGATGATCAATTTCTGACATAGTGCGCTATACCTTGTTTTGAGGGTTTGCTTGAAGACCCACACAATCGATGTGTCATGAAGCTCCTTTACCGCACCGCAGAATGGCATGCGCTTGCCAAACTATGAATGCACTCAGACAGCACATTGGACTTGCTTGAAGAGCTGACATCAGAATTTGGGAGGCTAATCAGGCAGTTCCACGATCTTACCTGCTCTGAATTTGCCAAAGTCAAATTACCACATGAGACGGCTGCCCGGAATCGAAGGCAGGCGCAAAAGCAGGCCGCTTCTTCTGCTTGTCCCCCACCGTGGCCCACCATGGCCTCCGCTTCCACTTCAGACTCCAATCCAACTCATGTCGGACTGCCCGCCACTTCGGATCCATCCACGATGTCCAATGTTACTAATACTCCTTTAATGCAAGAAATACCCTCGTTGGCGTCAGCACCGCAAAGTAAATGTTTTTAATTGTTCCCCTCTGCATATATACTGATCTGTCCACAGCGGCTACAAATAGCCAAGCTTCAACAACTGCAAGTGGTCCTCAACCAAAAACCGGACGGAAGGAAAAGGTATTCAATCTCTTTACCGTGAAATTACACTTTTTGGGAGACTATGTTCGGTACATACGCCTTTTCGGGACCACAGACTCATACTCGACACAATTGGTATGTTATCTACACATTTTCCCGCAAATCCTCATTTACAAGTTCAATTAGGGAGAGCTTGCCCACCGGCTCGTCAAATGACTTTACGGGCTCACCAATAAGAAGGATGCCATCAAACAGATCAGTAAGAAGTATAGCCGCCAGCAATCATTTCGAAATGCAGAGCGTCAGGAAGAGAAAGAGGCAGATACATCAGGCCATCTTGAAGACCACCACATCATATCTGGCTCTCGAAATGTTCCCGTCAGTCTCTTTTCCTTTGTTCAGACCAACCCTTCAGATCCTGCCAAGAAGGTGAGACTTTTAGCTGAATATTTTCTTCATTGACTTCAATTACTTCATGCAGGATTTTATTCCAAAGTTGCAAGATCATCTTCTTGGGCGAATTTTGGAGCGCAACTTTGATGGCGACACCCACGATGAATTCACAGATGAAGATCGAAATACGGTCCGAATTCGCAACAACATGGTCTTTCGGCACCGTACCGCTCGCATAAATTATACGACTTATGACATTCGACATGATCATGACATCATCAATCCCCGCACCCACCCGTTCGTTATGGTATCATCTCCAGAGACTAGCCCATCCGCTCACCCATTCTGGTATGCTTCTGTTATTGGGATTTTCCACGCAGAGGTCCAACATACTGGCACTCGCTCACGCAATCTCAAGCCCATGCAAATGGATTTCTTGTGGGTCCGATGGCTTGGGGTCATTCCGCGTTGTTCCTTTGGACATAAACAAGCAAGGCTGCTGAAAATCGGATTTGTTGAGGATACCGACGAGTTCGCGTTTGGATTTCTGGATCCAGCGCAGGTGATTCGAGGTTGTCATCTTGTTCCAGCATTTGCCGATGAATGGACCGGCAATCTTTTGAGGACAAATAGCCCTACGGAGGCAAGGCCCAATGGTCAGGTTGACGACTGGGCCAGTTTTTATGTTGGAATGTCAATTTTATCGATTTTCTTTCCTTTTCTTTGACCTGAATTTCTTTCCCTTATCAGATTTGTCGATCGGTACATGTACATGTGCTTCCTAGAATGGGAATTGGTCACAAATCTGGGGGCGACGACGCTCCTAGTCAAGCTGATGGAATGGACTGTGAGTCGGATAGGGTAGATAATTCGGAAGCTCGTGGAAGAGCAGGCGCCGCTGAGGATGGTTCCGATAACGAGGATGATGGTGAGGAAGCAGAAGAGAGGCAGAGAGTCCCTGAGGACGAGGACGAGGATGAGGAAGATGAGGAGGAAGAACTGGAGGAGGAGGAGGAGGAGGAGGAGATTGATGACGACAATGAGGCCAGTGGTGATGACATGGGCTACGACGACTTGTAGGTCGTTAGCTACCTCATTTACATGTTACAATATGAAAATCAGTATGTCTTTTTCTTACAAGTATGCACAATGTTGCATATTATCTGTTTACCCTTACCATATCTCCGACAGGATTACTTCTCTCTCACAATGTTGTTGTTAGTCTCAACAAAATCTGTCGAATGTATTATGATTTCTAATAAAAATTACAAGACCAATATAAGCTATATGTCATAGCGATACCTCTTTATCAAACCCAGTCATGATGGTAAATGCCATACAACCTGTTTGCCAGATAGATAGCACCCATGTAACGGCCTATACGCATATGTGCTGATGCGCAACACTGCCACCACCCTATCGGAGCTGTAACGGAAAATCAACTTTTCCACGATTTAGTGATCAGTGACTCCGCCTGACTCGCGGCCAAAGCACTGACTCGTGCTTCTATTCTATTCAGCTCTGCAACGTCTTCCTCATTGAGGCTGTCAAACTCGTCCATCAATGCGTCGGAGTCTTCCAGGCAGTGGTGTCTTGACCTCCTTGACCCGGTCAAAAAGGTCAGGCCGAAATTCGGGTCAGGCCAATTTGACCCGGTCAGGTTGACCGGTCAAGGAGGTCACCGGTCAACAGTCACGGGAGTAGCCTTCGAGAAGGACGGGCCTGCCACAGAGCTTCTATATCCGCTGCACTGTGGGAAGAATATACAGGAATCATTCCTGGATCAAATCACTGATTATTGATGTGAGGTGGAATGTGTAAGTGTTGGTGTATCCAAAAACAGCAATGTCTGGTGGAAATATTGACATTTTTCGCACTAATTCCCGGTGAATTGGCAACAGCATAAATTGGTGATATCGTAATCCAGGAATATGTGGTGGTCCGCACAACAGCAAATCTAAAGAATTTTGGAACACTGGAAGATGGTGTTCTTTTACACAACAACACATAGGGTGGCTGCCGCACTTAAATAAAATGAGATAAGAACAGGATGAGGGCCTTTTTCTAGATCACCTATTTATCGGGCTGCCAACAAACACCAATGGTTCCTGTTCTGCTTTCAGCTCCAAATATTGGTATCTGGAAAGCAATATACGGTGATTTAATAACAATAGAGTATGGTACAGGCAATGCAAGAGCTACCAAATAGTACAAATATATAAATGTAAGTCTTAAGGGTGAGCTAGGTGATATGCATTCGAGAAGACAATATAAATTGAGACTAGAAAATTTAGCCAGATTCGATTTATCAAGAAGAGTGTAACAAGAGCCTTTGGGGTATAATGATGAGCTCGCTGAAAGGCCACTTGTAAGCAATGAGGAGCCTTCCATGATTTCAATGCACTTACGGAGACCCTAGACTCAGTTATTCTTTTTAGATCTTGAGGATGAAACGCACCATCTCGAAATTGATAGGCTCATTGCCCATGATATCCTTGGCTGGTTGCTTTGCAGGATGCCCATGCTTTGAGGGCTGCTTCAGAGGTTAGGAAAGAAATGACGATGTCAGTATAATATTTTTTTTCACAATAAAACTTGCCTTTTCATGATTGATAGCCTTATCTTCCGCTGGTCGTTCCGCAGGATGCCCACGCTTTGAGGGCTGCTTCAGGGGCTAGGAAAGAAAAGATGACATCAGTATAACAATTTTTTTTCATAATAAAACTTGCCTTCTCCGAATGATCGATAGACTTGTCTTCTGTGATACTCTTGGCTGGTTGCTTTGTTGGACGCCCACGTTTTGAGGGCTGCTTCGGAGGCTAGGAATGAAACCATAATAGTATCAGAATAATGATTTTTTTCCATAATGAAACACGCCTTCTTATTGGGGATTGGCTCCTCCTGCTCTTGCATCTGATGATGTTTTGAGCTCTCCTTTTGGGGCTGGAAAAATGACGCATAAGAATTGTTAGTACATGAAGAAGCCCTAAGTGAGTAAATCATACTGATAATGAATGTCGCACAGTTATAATTGAACGAACTTGAGCTGGAGCTATGGAAGCGTGAGGGAAGGGACCAGGAGTAGGAGGCTGTTCAGTGAGGGTCAGAAAATCTCGGAAATGAAAGTCAAAGAATACCGACCATGTTCTCCTTTCTCTGCTGTTTTGGCGGTAAAACCATCATCTGATCTATACCTGCCAATTTTTTTGCCGCAAGAGGATTGCCATCAACTTTTTTAAGAGCCTAGACGTCTGTATATCAGAATAATGCTGTTGCTGAGTAAGAAAGAAAACACCCACATTTCGTCTCATGACACGAAGATTTTCATTGGTGATGTCGTCTAAAAGCCCTGTTTCGGTGTCATTAAACATGTGATCACCATAAGCTCTGCTGTCTATGCGGACTTCGTCTGCCTCGTCAAGCTCGCAACCCATCAAGTTAAGATCACATTCAATAAGCAAATCTGCAATGTATGGAACCAGAATCCATTCTATAACGAATTTGGTTTTCAAAAGCTTGTCGTTCGAAAGTTGTATCCAAAAGGATGGCATCTTGTTTTTGGAATCAGTGAGCTTTTGTTCAATATAGACACTCAACGTGTTAGAAAACATGGTGTCTATGCTTTCTGACTCCAGTTGAAGACGGTGACAGAGAGTTGACCGTATGATCGCGCGTCCCATAGGGCCAAAGCTAGATGAAGGAATCATCAGTTTTTCTTTCATCAATGCCAAAAAATAAGTACTTGCTATCCTGCCATGTGGAGATCATTACACATAATGAGTTTGTTGATTTCTGCCATGTCATTGAAATCTTTGAATGTGAGCTTATTTTGCTGAAGAAGGTCCACCAAGGTAACAGCCTTTGAAAGAAAGGCCATGAGCTTTGGTGACAACTTAGCGATACGATCAGGCAAAGATTGAAAATCGATAACTTTAGGCCAATCATTTGCTTCTGCTTGCCTCAGGAGAGCTGGGATTGCCCTATGTTTCTTGATCTCCTGACAGATCTCCAAGGCCTTGAAGTGTGGAGTATTGCCGCCTCCATCTTTGGCGTAGGCTTTCAATAGACCTCGTAAGACTGCTGTGGGTTCTGCGGGCACCTTATCCATGCACATGGCATCAGGGCACCGGGAAACAGAGGTGTTGGCTGACGTAGTCAAGGTTCCGCTGAGCGATGAAAGAGGCGACCCAAAAGGGTCTTCTTCCTGCATGATAATGTTGAAATATATCAGCATATCGCACTGAAAATAAAAGTACTAACAGTGGTCATTGCTGTGTCTTGTTGTCCAGATGAAAGGTAGTCTTCCTCTTCCTGCTGAATAATGATATCAAAAGATCAAACTTTACGACAAGGAACTAAAGATACTGACCTGGACTAGAGAGTTATCAGATCCACTGGCCTTCGCCTTCGCCTTCGTCTTCTTTCTCGGAGATGGTCCTTTGGTTTTCTTCAGCGGAGAGACTGAAACGTAGCCTTTCTCATCTTCACCTTCCTGCATAAAAATGTCAAAATATTGAAAAGTGCGATGAAAAATGAAAGAAACTAGCTTGGCTCTTTTTAAGTGTCGACCGTCTGGCTCTACCTTTGCCCTTTTTCTGAGGAGATGGTGAAAGGTATTGGCTATAATCAATATCAATATCTTCATCATAACCTTCTTGTTGAATGTGCTTCCTCTTGTTCTTGTAAATATCTAGTCAGCGCTATGTAGCATAGAGTTGATAAATCAGTGGCTCACAGTGGATATGTTTATGTTGGGAGTTTCACTAGCAAATGTGACGCTCTATATGGGTTAGAGTCTCAGTAAATTTGGCTTTGACGTAAAAACTTAAGAGCTCAACAGTACCTTTTTGATAGCTGGAGGTCGACGAGGAGTGGTCTTTTTGATTCTATCATCATTGAGGGCTTTCTGGGATGCTTCCAGGATGGCATTCTGAGAGAGGAATGATTAGCCTGTATTATTGGATATCAAGTTTGAGAAATTTATACCTGGTTGTCGCGCGAAGGATTTATTGGCTTTGTTAGGTTAGTTTCTTGCTGTGTCGGTGCAGTGGTTTTTTTTGGTTTCGTCAGCTTAGCAGGTTTCATAGGCCTTCGGGGTGTTATTGCAGCAACTTCTTCATCTGAGTCTGCAATGCCAGCAGCAATCTCAGTTTCGATTTCATCTACTTCCATATCTATGACTTCATTTTCCTCTGAGTCAGTGCGACGCCTCCTTCCTGAACCCAGACTGCTGACGTATTCATCGATAGCTTCTCTGTCAGGCTCTTCTATATCTTCTTCCTCTGCCTCAAAGTCTTTTCGAATAGTAGAGCTGAAGTGGCAGAGGTATTGTTTGAGGTAATCATCTATTGGCCAGGCCTTCCGAAATTTCCCCAAAACTGCCGCTTTACGAACAACCTGGCAAAAATATAGAAATATAGAAAATTTGGAGAGAAGCATGAGTATTACTCACAAGAGTCTTGACCTTTCTAAGACGCCCTTGATCTTGTTGGCGAAATGTCAGCCTGACGTTGAGGTACTTGTTTGCATACAGTTTGCAGATACGCTGATGATAACTCTCAAACAGAAGACATGCAGATATAGATAGATATTGACAGACCATCAATCTATTGTAATGAGCGCTATCCAGGCCCATAGCCTGCTCAAGAGAAAAGCTGCCATGGCCGGACTGAGCACCTCGGCCTGCTTGACCAGGAGGCCTGGGTATCTGAGAATCACGTTGAGACTTCTGATCCTTCTCAGCACTGAGCTTGGCTAACAGAAGAAAGCAAGAGAAATTGAGCGTTTTCTACCAGAGGTTGTCAGAGCATCAAAATTGAATGTACCAATTAAGTTCTGCTGCTGTTCAAGTTGTTTTTGTTGTGCATCAATAATTTTCTGCATTTCCAATGCTGTTGGTTTCTTTGACTGTCTAGTAGTTTGAGCCATGAATAGATAAGTGCTACAGGGGATTGGTGAATAAATGAGTTGTGGGGGATGGATATGAAAATGGTTCAATTCTAAATAAGGAAACACGATATTTCAGGACGTGACTTGTAAATGCCACGTGACCTATATCTAAGTGGTCATTCTGTTGAGAGAGGATCTAGGAAGAGTAGGGCGCCTGCATCATCTACCCTTGCCATCAGCAGTGGGTTACATGTATGGGTACTAGGTATGGTACTAACGGGTATGAGTATGGGTAGACACCCAGATACTGGCAACACACAGCTACCCATCGGCATATTTGTCACAGAACATGTTATATAATATTGCTATATACATTACCAAGCCTCCAAACAAAAAAGAAAAGTGACTATCTATGCTAAAAGCCTGGGTGAGCAGGCTTAATGACAGGGTGAACGGTCGCATAAGTAAGTGGTAGTGCAGACCTCTGTTTGTTAATTAGTGGTCGGGGTGTTCATCAACATAGACTAGGGTGTTCTGAGTGTGTAGGGAGTCGCCGTTGCTCTGCAATCAAATGACCGGTGGACAGGCGAGGCAAAAGCCTCAAACCTCATACTTTGTGCAGGAAAGAAGAGATGAGGGCTTTGCTGTGTCGTATGGTACCACAGACCTAGCAAGTCCTCCTCCTTGTGGCGGTTTCGTCTTCAATGCTGTGTTTAGCAACCACTCCTGGAACCGTCTCGCCATTGTTACCTGCACAAAAGAGGGATAGGGTTAGCAGTAGTGCCAGTGTTCGAAGGGTGGGGAGGACAATGCTTGTGTTAGCAGCGGCCCGGTATATGCATATGAATATTCTCTGTGAGAAGACATTTGCTGCGTAAGAATTTGGCTGATATTTTGTAGAAACACTCTACTTACCTTTCTTGTTGGATTTTGACATGTGGAGAGGCAGCGAAGCAAGGCAAGGCAAGGTCATGGGCAATGGGTGATGATGAAGGTGGAGCGGAAGGTTCAACCATGGATGATGGCAATTTGGGCAGAGTTTCAAACCAATATCCAGAGAATTTGACAGAACCATACTTGCCAGAGGTCCATGAATCGAAAATACAATCAACCTTGGAAAGGTTAGCATCTGGCAATGATAAGTGAAGAGACAAACTCACGGCAGTCATGACGAGAGCGACTGTAACTAGAGGAACCTTGGTCTCACCCAGGAAATATAAGCCACGACTGAATGTCCCATCACCAAACCAATTGTAATTGAACACTTGTTGGATAATTGGCGCTCAGAAAAGTGAGTTGGGGAGGCTGGTGTTCATCAGATCCTAGTTGATGATGTAAGTAGCTATGCCATATTTAAAAGTCTAAACGAACCTTGTACCAGTATTTGTTCTTCTTGTGAGCTGCCACAATCTCACGATTGCATTCTTTTGTCGCTTCAATCTCTTCAGGAGTAGGACTAGTCAGGCTTTTTGGGTCGATCAGGCCATATGTTGTCACGACCAGCTCCTTCACCTTGTCCTTCAGCTGGCCGCGGAACTGAGCAGCATGCTCTTTAATCTAAAAGAAAAACAAATCATAGAATAAGAACCATATTGAATAGAACAGAGAAACGAGAAACCACTTACATGTTTAACCTCTTGCATTGACGGATCTGTGTCCTCGAGATCCTTTGTATCGCACACATCATACCAAGCATCCATTGCCATTGACGTTATCTTGTCCACTGTTGCTGACTCATCACCTTCGCATTTTGGCTCATCTGGCCAGGGATTTGTCTTTGAGAGCTCGGCCTTGAACACCTTATATGCAAGGTTCAAGATGCCTTGAGTTTCGAGTGGAAGATGTTGGATGCCATGGGATTTCTTCTTGCTTGGTGTGTCCGAGTCACTGCTATTGGTAACAATGTCCTCGTTATCAGACAGGTCGCGCTTCTTCTAGAATATCATCAGCAAATATGAGACATATTAAATAAATAAACCACTCACCGTTTTCTGTCCTTTGGGTTTTCCACGGTTTGACTTTTTGCGCTTCTTCAATTGAACGGGGCGCATAGTAACCTTGAAAAGGTGTTCGCATGATAAAGACATGAAAAGAAAGAAAGAAGTACAAGTCACCTTCAAACCCGGCCTAGCTACACCCACCGGACTACTAGATCTTGCATCATCAGCATCTAACAGATCATTCTCGGCCTCATTCTCAGCATTTCCGGTGTTATTCCAACCTGGTTCTGCTTCTTGCTCTGCTTCTTCCCCGGGCAGATCCTCCACATCAGATGATTGATGAGCAGCATTGGATGTTGGTAGAAAAAGTTGTGGACGCACTGGGGTATATTGTGATTGTTGCTCATTTCCCTCGAGCTGATAAGGGGCTTGCTCAAGGATAGACTGAGGTGGCCTCTGGATAAAGTATCAGCGTCGATCAGCATCGATCAAGAAGGTATATAGTTAAACTCACGTTGATTGTAGAAAAGTTGTTCTATATGCAAAAATATCAGTGATGATCAAGCAAGCAGATAAACGGTGTAAAAGAGCTCACGTCGATCATGTTAAAGTTTGTGTCATTTATTTGTAAAGGAGAAGAATTGCTCTGCATGAAAAAGGATCAGGGTTGATCAAGTATATGAATAATTGTACTCACTATGTTTATGCCAGTAAAGTTTCGATTCTCGAATCTGGGGGAAGAAGAGAAATTGGATGTCAGCATAGAGTTGTATAAAAAACCATCCATCGGGCCATCATCCTGTAGCAGACGCGTGAAACTGTCAGGCTGAGCAGCCGGCTGACACGTCAAGCCTGCTTGCTGAGCGCCTTGAGCAGTCAGCTGATGTGAATGTGCTTGCTGAGTGCCTGAAGCAGCTGGCTGAAGTGGACGCGCTTGCTGAACGACATGCGCTTGAGGCGTCAAATGCAGGTGAGGTGTCGGTGGTGGTCCGAGTGGCGGATGAGACTGTGGTTGGGTTTGTACAACAGTTGCTGGTGCTTGATTGGCCTAATTGCGACGTCGTGTTGCTGCAGCCTTTGCACCTGATTCATATTGCTTGGCCAGGGCTGCTTCTGAAAGAGAAAAAAATTAGATTTGCTGGCGAAGAAATAAAAGAAAATTTGCATACTGTAGGCTATCATCTCCGCATTTTCCTTCACGTAAACAAAGTTTGGCTCACAGGCTGCATAAGAACGGTATCCCTTAGAATGTTGCTGGGATAGGTGTCCTGCACATCATTCAAAGCCGCCTCCCATTTTTCATACTGCTTGAGGTCCTAGAACACAGGTAAATAGTGATATTATACAATGGTGATATTAAACTAGTGTACCTGAATTTCCAAGTAATGAACATATTCGTCCCGAGCATCACACCATTCAGCCCACCATACATCATCATGGGGGGTTGGTGTAATGGCAATGGTGCCCCCGTTGTCCTGCGTGTCATTCAAAGCAGCCTTATATCGCTCGTAGCATTCTCGTAGCATTCTCGTTCCTGGAAAAGAGGTTCATCATGAGCAGATCAAACGGAGTCAGTAAATGGACATACCTGTGGTTGTAAATGACAAAGATATTCATCGCGAGCACTCCACCATGCAGTGTCATGCACAAGACGGGCTGGATCTGCACGCAAGGCAGAATTTGAAGGTAGAGGCCAAGAGGCGGGACTTGAAGGCTGAGTGATAGAAGTCTGCAGTGCCGCAGATACATATCAGGAGTGTGAGCAATAAGCATAAAAACGTACCAGTGCACTGTGCTCCAAGACGAGGTCAAGCTCCAGCTCCTTGCTATCGCTGGAAGGGACCTCCCACTGGCTACCGGAGTCGTCCGAACCTTCACGGTCTTCATCAACTTGGATGTTGCCAGCGTTGCATGATTCTTCAAATTGATGATACTTTGGCGGACCAGGAAAGCTGGGCAGGCTGAGTGCGTCATCTCCAAAGCAGTTTCACGGTTTGTATAGGTGAGGATACAGGGCAATTGTGCCAGAGCTAGTTGATCTTGAATACATATCAATACGATGAGGTAAAGGCAGACAATTGGCAGACAAGAACTAAACTCACCAAATCAGATTGTGACATAGGTAGAGAACACCAGAGAGAGGACATAGGAGCCATAGGGATGTGTAGAAAGGATGAGTTCAGTATGAAGAAGCCATGTTTGTAGTGCCTGATAGTGATCCAACGTCCTACGTGACGCTACTGTTGCATTGTTTACTACTGAGTGCTACAGAGGAGCTTCGGCATCACGTGGCACTACTGAGGCACGGCCTACTATTTAGCCAAAACGCGCTTGCAGATGTATCGGTACTGGTAGGTCTCTGAACACCCATAGTTTACCCATGCTATTCCCTAAGATTCTGATTCATGGGTGACTTTGATTGGACAAATACTAAGACTATATAATTTAAAAGCGACGCTACATGCGACACAATATATGACGCTACAACTGAGAGTCTGGATCATTGCTTTTTGTGCAGAGCATGTATATGTTGTGATCCCAGCCATTTCTATCCTTGGCCCATGCTCTGGCAGCTCTGTCAGTATGGAATACCAGAGAAGCTCTTTTACCAGTGTAAGGCTGCGTTCGGCAACATAATTCGGAATTATAATACCGAATTATGACCTATATATGGTAGTTGAATTATCATCACATGTTTCCAAGATCCCGTGCTAATGTGACTTTTTGTGACAATGCGCTCGCGTAGCGCGACTTTGTTTGTTGAGTGCGCTTCGCCTGTGTATATACCATCTCTTTTGCTCTCTTCCACCACCATCTCTGCTCCGATTCCTCTCACTCTTTTTCTATCCACTTCTTCACATCCTTTTCTTTCACACTATGGCTAAAGACACCTCGCAAGCCATCTGGACCACTGCCGACGAGACGACTCTCATCGAGTTTCTCTTTCAACACCGCGCCTCTGCTGGGGATGGCTCCAGCTTCAAAATGACAACATTCCATGGTGTCGTTAGTGTGCTTGAGGCTACAAGGACCAAGGGTGGGCCTAAGACTGCGAAATCTTGCCAAAATAAATGGGCCATGGTACGTAACTTACTCTTCAATCTTTCTTGTCTCACCATCCTTACTTTCAGCTTCGTCATATCTGGCGTGCTATCCAGGACATCAGGACCCAATCGGGTTGGACCTGGAGCGACGTCCGTGGTGCTGACATCTCCCCTGACATGGAAGACCAGTGGGCGACGTTCCTCAAGTCCCATCCGCTGGCCAAACCTTTCGAAAATCATGGCTGGCCTCATCTCGAAAGAGTCACCATGATTATGCCTGCCACTCTCCGCGGCACCCATGTCTACCTCCCTTCTCAGGGCACCACAGGCCTTGCCGCTGCTGCTGTACCTCTCATCACTGCCGCTGCGGCTGAGGCTGATGCCTTGGATGTCAAGAAGGATAATGGCGAGCACAATGATCCTATCACTACACCGGTATGTACCCATTATTTTTCATTGATGTCTCGCATGCTGACTATTTTTTATATTCTTTTCTAGGCTGCTGCTGGTAGTCCTGCTCATGCTCGACAATCCTCTCGCAATGTTGAGAAGGATGACTCTTTTGAGGTAAGTTTGCTATGATCTTTTTTGTTTTCTTGTCCTCGTGCTCATTACTGTATTTGGTTCTCTTTTAGACCCTCCCCTCCACTCCTCGTTCTTCTTGCAAACGTGAGTGAGCTGACTCTCCTGTCTCCTTCACGCCACCACCAAAGAAGGCAAAGACAACTGGCCGCAATGCTGATCGTCTCCATGGTCTCACTCAGTCTATCACCAACTTCGGCGACAACATCTGCAAGGTCCTTGCTATGGATCCATCTCTCCGTACCCCATATCGTCGAAAGGAAGCTCTCAAGCTTGCACAAGCAGAGAAGTGGATGACAACCAGTGACCAACTCGTCTTCTGTCTCTGCCTGGAGAAGAACATTGCTGCGGCTGATGGATATCTTGCCCTTGATGCTGATGATGAGGAGTGGCGCCACACGTGGATCAACGCAAAGGTTGAGGAGGCTATTGGGCTTGGTACTGCGTAATTTATTTTTAACTATCTTATTCTTATCATACCCTATTCCTGTCCTACTTTGTTACTACACTTTCACTAATTATTATACATCAGCACACTCATTTACATATACCCTTTACTAGTTCTTTCTTATATTGGTCCAGATCTAATGTCATTCCTTTTTCTTTGATGATATCTATCTAGTAAGTTTCAGCTACAAAATTCTCTTCTAAAATATCAGGATGGTCATGTAAATATTGTTGATAACTATCCCACATCCTTGTTGCAATCTGATCTCGCAAGTTACTCGCCCGTTCACGTTCCTCTGGGGGGATTGCACCATCACTTGCTTCACCTGTTGGAGTGCCTTCAGCCTCATCAAGTTCATTGAGTATATGCTGAAGATCTTCTTCGTCATGGTCCATAATGAAGTTGTGTACAGCTGCAAGTCCCGGAGGTATCTTGGCTTGAATAGGCATACTGAACTGAGGTGCTCAGTTGAGAATGTCCCATCGCTTCTTCAGGACACCGAAAATGCGCTCAATAACATTACGGGCCTGCGCATGTCGCAAATTGAAGAGCTCCTCCTTGTTTATTGGTCTGAGAAACTGTCAGACTGAATTGTATGAACAAGAACATATATGCTTACCGGATGTTTGCCCTTCCCCACTCTTGCAAATGGTAACGAACATTATGATATGGAACAAGTAGTGTATCGCAGAGTGCAAATCCAGCATCGGCTAGATAGTATTTTCCCTCAGGAATCATAAAATCCAACAAACGGGCATGCATGTACATGGTTGCATCTGCCACTGAGCCCTCAAATCCACTGATAAAATAAAGAAATCTAAATCCAAAAGAGCAGACCGCCAAACAATTCTGTGTAACACCGCCTTTTCGATCCCTTGCAGCATGGCGATCTGCAGCAGATGTGAAACAATTGATATGGGTTCCGTCAAGTGCTCCAAGGACATCCTTCAGGAAAGGATAGAGTTTCCGGTTGTAGCGAATGTATTCAGAAAGGGGTGCATTTATATCGGGAAGTTTGATGTAGGTGTTATAGAAGGGCCCAGAGGAAACAGCATCGAGAACCGTATGAAAATAACTATTGATTTTGTTCAGCTATGAAATGCATGAAGGTAAAGAATATGTACAATGATATGGTTTCATTTGAATGCTGAAACCTTTCTCCAACATGGCGGATGGAGAGACCAGTAACGCACATGTAGAGAAAGATTGCGGCCTGTTCTTCCACAGTAACACCAAATTTAGATACAGTAAGGCCGGAAAGGAGTTGTAAATTGGCCACAAAAGCCATGAATACATGGAGGTTCATGCCGAGCTCATTGTATATCCGTTCTGGATGGCCGTGGATGAGTTCATTAACCCATGCTTGTCCAGAGAGAGCCGAATCATGATAAGGTTGGCTCCAGTAAGATGGGTTTTGGTAAAGAGTGGCAGCAATTCCTATAACATGGAGGAAGTATCCTGTGGAAGTCACTACCCTCTGCACCAAAGATATTCTGAGTTGCTCGAGGTCGCGCGGCATAGCTCAAAATATAGAGGGACAACACAGACGTAGCGAACGCAGACGCGACTGATCTTATCGCAGGCCGCATCACTTCCTAATTTAGGTGTCACACAAAGGAACACGTGATCACGATCAAAATTATAATTCCGTATTATAATTCCAAATTATGTTGCCGAACACAGCCTAATGGAGGTTGAAGTGGCTAATGTCAGCTGACTTGAATATAACAATGTCCCCTGTATACAATTTAAGTACGATGCCAGGCTCCAAAAGACAGAGTTCTCCTCCGATACAATCAGAGAGAACAAGAATGAGACAGATGTCTTCATCACCCCAGTCACGATGAATGCGAGTTGAAACGTTGATATTGACCACAAAGCCAGAGAAAGGATGGACGGGTGATGTGTCGCAGTTTGGCAAGACGCTAACAAGGTAGGAAAGGGTTTGAAAGCTATCCGGCAGGAGCTCTTTGAGCTAGAAATAAGTTAGCACTTGAAATATATGGGCAGAAACATGAATACTTACAAGCTTTCCAATCCAATTGAAGACTGGCTCCAATGCTTCAATAAACATGCGGTACTCAGGGGAATTTTCCTTCAGTTCGCGGGTTGCTCTAGGAACATTCTGTGATGTGTTGACATGTTTCTTTCCATCCTTCTGCAATGTAGAAGGATCGGCCATCGAGGGTGTATTGTTACCCTGAAAACCTCAATTGAATGTTAGAGTCCGTTTGGCAATATGAACAGCTGTTCGTCGTTCGAACAGATTACCGTATATAGAAACCCGGCCCGAAATTACTGATTACTGCGTGACATCCACTGTAAGAACGTGCTGACCGCATGTTTGGGGTGCGTTTCTGCTCTTTCTTCCTGCCTCCATTGCCCCCAATGCCACGAGCCTACTGGACGACCTCTGATGAGGAGAATCTCCTCGATTTTCTCATCGAGATGAAGTCTCAAGGCTGTGATGGTGGTTTTAAAACCGTAACCTGGGTTGGAGCTGCTGCAAAAGTCAACGAAACGAAGACTCGCGGTGGCGACAAATCCAAGGACTCTTGCAGATCCAAGTATCAGAATGTGAGTGGCCTTTTCTATTGCATTCTTTCCACACTGAAATTTCTCGTAGCTCAAGGCTATCTATGAGATTGTCCGTGCCATCCGAAGCAACTCTGGCTGGTCATGGGATGACGAACTCGGGGCAGACATCGACTCTGACCGTGATGCCAAAGAGGGAAAGTGGAACGATTACATCGAGAAGCACCCTGATGCTGCCCCATTCCGCAACAAGGGGTGGCCGCATCTGTCTCGGTACGATGAGCTTTGTGGCCATAGTGCCCCGAAGGGTTTGCATGTTTTCCATGCATCGCAAACTCATAGCGTTGCCGTGGATGATGCAACCTCGACTGGTACTGCTGATTCAGATGAGGGTGAGAAGGAGGAGAAGGGTGCTGATGAGGATCAGGCAAGCAAAGCTGACAGCACATCGGAAGAGAACCAGCCAGTTTGTGTTTTCGTCTTCCTCTTTGACACCGCAAACTGATTCTATTTTATCAGGCCAAAACTCCAGCTCGCAGCAATCACAAACATGCTGCCAGCTCTGCGCCACCTTCAAACAATGTGAAGCGAGCTCGTGAAACACCTGGAACCAAGTTAATGGGCAGTATCAGTACTTTGCTGTGCCCCACCTATTCCGGTAGGAATGACTGGAATCCGGTGGAATGGGACCGGAATCCAGTGGAATGACCAGAATCCAGTGGAATGAGACCAAAATCCACTGGAATGGACGGGAATACATTGTATTTTGTTTAATTTAGATGTCACATGTCACAGGCCTTTGAATTTGTAAAAAAGTCACACCTCTCCTTATCCCAAGCCCTTTGTCCAAAAACCGCCCCGCAAAATCTAAATATAGAAATTTAGGTGAAATCATCTAAAATAGGTTGCGAAAACTATAGGGTCCACCCTAATCTGGCAGGTGTCTGAAACCAAAAAATTCAGGCACAAGACTCACATGTCACACAGGTGTGACATGTGCAAATTGACTCCTTTATATGCCTTATTTGTCTATTTGAGATACTTATGTTATGCAACTGAACGTGTGAGTGATTCAGGGTCAATAAGGTACCATCAGATTTAGCATTTTGAGGAGATTCTAAATATATCTATATTATGTGTCCCAGACAGGCAATATTACCATATTTAGGCTGTTTTGAGGACCGTGGGAATTTTATGCCTAAAAAGGTAATTATAGCACCTGCTGTGAAACCTGTGTATCTTTAGAAATCATGTGATCTGCTGCTCTTGTTGATGAGAAAACTGCAAAAAACTCGACCAAACCTGAGTCTTTTCAAAATCACCTGATCCAAATATTGAATTTCCTAATTGGGAATATGTCTTGGCACACTATCCAATTTTATTTCAATACCACAGACAGGAACTGATGTCTATTTCTATATATAGACATCAGAAATCACCAAATCATAATGCACTTCTATTCCATTCCAGTGGAATATCTAGTTGTTCCATTCCAGCCATTCCACTCCTGTTGCATTCCGGTCAACATTCCAGTGGAATCTCGGAATTTGCCCCTTTTTCAAAAAAAATTCAGAAATTTGGCAGGAGATTCCACCGGAATGGCCCTATATTCCACCGGATTCCACCGGATTCCGGTAGGAATAGGGGGGGCACAGCAAAGACCTCGGCAGTATTGCAACCTCATATGATCGTGTTACAAACCTCCTCGAGAAGGTCCTTCAGCCTGATGGTCCTTCGACTCCTGCTCGCAAACAGAAGGTGATTGCTTTTGCTATGGATCTTGAGGAGGATTGGCTTCGTGGTCGTGATCTTGCGCGCCTGATCAACGTTCTGGAGAAGGAACCATATGCCGCTGAAGGTTATGTCCAGGTGATGAAGAATACGAAGCTTCACAAGAACTGGGTGTGAGTCAAGCTTGACATGGAGGATCCTCTCTTCTCCGATGAGGAGTAGAAACACTCTTTTCGATACACATTCACTCTTTATAAACATACATTCATTACAACAGTTGATATAATAAAATCTATTCTAATGTCTCTTCTGCGTGACATTGAGTTAAGATGTTCTGATAACTAATCCACATAGCCTGAGCAATACCATCTCGTTTCGCTTTTGCACGTGCCTTCTCTGCTACTGTTGGTGCACCACGAGCCAGGGTCCCAAAATCTCTTTCAGCAGGAAGATTACCAGGTGCTGGATCTCCAGTGTTCTCACGAGCAATCTCATCCAGCTCGATAAGATCATACTTCAAGATGAAATTATGTACAGCAGCAAGTGCTGGCGGAATCCGGGCTTGAATATCCATGTCGTATTGAGGGGAGGATGTGAGAATGCCAAAACGTTTCTTTAGAGAACCAAATATCTGCTCAACAACATTGCGAGCAGATGCATGACGGAGATTGTAGAGTTCTTCAGGATTAGCAGGTCTATCAGTTCCATCAATGAAAAAAAAATTGAAAGAAAGTTTCAAATAAAAACATACCGGACACCTGCATGGCCCCACTCTGCTAGATGATATCGAACCCCTCTGTATGGGATAAGAAGTGCATCACAAGCACCGAAACCCCCATCTGCCAAATAGTATTTGCCTCCGGGGATCTGGAGATCATTCAGGCGGGCATTGTGAAAAAGAGAGGCATCAGCTGCAGATCCTTCCCAGCCGCTCATGATATACTGGAATTTGAAATCAAAAGAGCAGCATGCCAATGTGTTCTGTGTCAACTCGCCCTTCCGATTCCGAACTGCATCCCGTTCCTTCTTCAATGGACTGCAGCGAATGTGGGTGTCATCCATTGCGCCAATAGCACCCTCAAAGAATGGAAACCACCTGGGATTGTTGAGGATCTCAGATGGCACGGGGTCATCAACCAATGGAAGGCAGACATGTTCATTGTAGAACCCAGCTGATGAGAGGGCAACAAGCATCTCCTTGAAGTATCTAGATCAAAGCTGTGAAAGTGCTGAAAGATCCCTCTAAATTGGACTATTTACATTGATATTGTGTCATTTGACCGTTGGAATCTCTCCCCAACGTGGCGTATTGAAAGTCCAGTTACACAGGTATAGAGAAAGATTGCAACCTTCTCCCTCAACGTGACATATCTGGAGTCGGATAGTCCATGGGTCTGGAGTTCAGCAACGAGTGTCAAATAAACATGGACCCTCATCCCAAGACAGCTCCGAATCCTTTCTGGATGACCATAGATGAGTTCATTGACCCACATTGCCCCTGTGAGTGCAGAGGTATGGTAATCTTGTTTCCAATACCACTCACTGGCATAGAGCTGTACAGCAAGTGTAGCACCCTGTATCATCGAGATAATAGCGAGAATGAGAAGCCGCCTTTGGCGAAATGGCAGCGCACGAAAGCCGGGCATAGTTACAGTGGTTCAGACGCAAGTCTATGATAATCTGATTGAGATAGGGGCATGGGAAGTTCAAGTCACGATGTGACCAGGTGGATCACAAATGCCGTGAGATACTATTTACGGTAATCTGTTCGAGCGACGAACAGCTGTTCATATTGCCGAACGGACTCTTAGTTAATTAAAAAGCACAGAAAAAGACATACCCTTCTTCCGTATCAAAACCAATATCCCAAATGGGCAGAAGAAAAGAAGTTGTTAACGCCTTCTTGACAGGTATCAACATTCTTGAGAACTTTTGGGTAAATTGATTCCACTTTTGGGAACAAAGTGGTTTTTAGTTCTTCTGGCATGTTGGTACAGACCTATAGGAAAGATCTTTGTATATATCATTCATGCGGAACATCCCACTGAATAAATATATATCAACATCAATCAAAAGAAAATAAATCACATAGAAAAACCTACCCGTTAAGTATCTTGCTATCGAAATATAAATATTTCTTGCGATGAGTTTTACGCCCTTTCGATAATTGTTTTTCTAGCTGGTGGTCAAATCATATAAGCAACATATACACTTTTAAAAAATAGGAATACGTACCTTTTTCTTGAAGTCCTCCAGGTCTTTTGGATAAGTGCAGTTTCTTGCATAAGCGCACTGCTGTTCAGTAACGTTCCATCTGTCCTCCTTGCTTGTCCGTTCAAAAACAGGCTTCTTGTTGAATGGTAACCTGGGATCATAGTTCATATCCACGGTAATGAGATCAGGCAACTCCATAGGGGCATCCCAGTCCGGGTAAGGCATAAAAACCTGATTATCTGATGTCACTGCTTCTGGGGGAGGTATAATCGTGGTAGATGGAGCAGGCGAAGGGGATTGATCAGAGGGGGGTGTTGGAAAAGAGGATGACATTGTTAGTCTGGCAATATTTGTAGATGAGGTAGTAATGCCATTAAGAGAATCCAGGGAATATGCAGGGCCAGGGACGAAAGGAGAACAGTCAATCCAGCTGCCCCAATCACGTATTTTGATGAAATCACTATAGCGGTTGCAATGAGACAAAGGTATAAAAGGACAAAAAATAACTGAGACTTACTTGTATAGATAAATGGAGTCAAAAAAGGTATCCGTCATCATTAGGTTAGTGCAGTCCAAGTGTGGATCAACAGCGAAATTCTGTAGAAAAGAAGTTGGGAACAAGAGACTAACATGGAGAGGGTATGTGGTGCGTAGATATGAGATAGCAGGTATGAGTTCTTTTTTAATCAGAGTACCATAGACAGAATCTACAAAGAGATAGTAAGACCTTTTAAAAGATGCTTGTAAAAGAAACTGATACCAGTAGGCCACCAGATAAATCTAGCAAGGTTTCCACAAGAGTCGCCTCTTAACTGTCGGACATTAGGTCGGATTCTTGCACAGGCCATCAGGACAAGGAAATATATAGAACCTAAATGCCAATAACTCAGTAAAAGCCCTGCAAAAGAAAATGTCAGTAAAAACAGACCAGCTCCAGCAAGCCTACAGGCATATATTCTGTCTGTTTTATAGCGGGCCAATGTTGCACGACTAGCGCTGACACGGGGCTGAACAAAGTCCCAAACGTTATTAATAGAGGACCACGGGTGGTCCTCAATATATCTGATAGATGTTAATACTTTTAACGATCATGTAGAAAAAATTTGAAACTCACTTGTTCAAAAGACAGGCAAGCTTGATGGCATTCAGCCAATAATCAAGCTGAAGAATAGCATCCATGACTTGAGCGTGCTCGCAGACCTTGACCGTGAATAAAATGTTGTTGAGAGCGACGTCTATTGAAGACGCTGAACCTGGAGGCCCCTCTGTGAGTTGGGTAACTCCTTTCCCCTGCATGATCTGCTTTAAGACCTCATCAGGAGCCGTTACACCTTTTTTGTGGGCAACAGAGAGACCAGGTAGGCAGCTCCGAGCCTGGGCCAAGACAGCAGAAAGCAATTCACGCATGGCGTCATCCATAGGTGGCTCCTCGCCAACTGGAATGCGACTGGCAGTTGGGTAAAGAAGATTTGATGACTCTGCAGACACAGTAACATTGTCGTCTTCTCCATTAACTCCCTCTTCCATGGGAGGATTTGGTTGTCGTTCTGGTGATGGGGGGTTTTCATCTTGCTCCTCCTCCTCCTCCTGGAGGTACCTGTCTTCCAAATTCCATTGAATCCGTCGCTGGGCTTCCTGGGGATTATGATTTGCAGCTAACAGGAAAAGCCAAGGACCGATACCACCTTGCCAGCAATCACCGCCTCCACCTCCTCCACCTTCTCCACCTCCTCCACCTCCTCCACCTCTGCCACCACCACCACCACCTCCGCCGCCTCCGCCACCACCATGTCCTCCTCCTCCACTGTGTCCTCCTCCTCCACCATGTCCTCCTACTCTGCCTCTGCCTCCTCCTCCTCCCCCTGCCTGACCATCGTTCAACCAATTCCTCACTTCCTGAGAGCTGCCGGGTACTTCAGGCTCCTCTGAGTCTTGATCATTAGGGGGAGGGTCAGCCGAACCATGGACAAGGGGCATATCTTCATCATTGAAGCTGGTTGGCATGGATGACAGTGGAGGCAAAAGCGGAGGCAATGGTGTCAATAGCGATGTTGATGGCAATGCTGCAGCTCCTGCCATCGAAGGCAATGGTCTTGACGGCGAAGGTGTTGGAGATGGTGACGGCAAGCCATGGGATGGAGTTGGCAGTCTCAAGTTGGCAGTGGACAAATGTGCATCATTGCTTCCACAGCCGATTATCCATGCAGGATTAATTCCCAACCCAGGTGCCGGGTGATCAAGCCCAGTGTTGTAGGTGCCCGAGGGGAATCCAGCAGTCCAGGATGCCATGGATGGCACAGAGAGGGTTTCCTAAAGGGGTGTAATTATTATATTGATAAAGCAGGAAATAGGTCTTGTCGTACCTGAGATTGAGGAGCAAAGAGACCATCAGAAATGCATATGGAAATGTTTGCATCCGGTGGTTCCAAAGACAGCGAGTTGGCAGAGAGATAAGGGTTAAGTTTTAATGCCAGAAAAAGTTGAGCTTGCATGATCTCAGGATTCTCGTGGGGTTCTAGCAGTGCCCCGACCACCATGGAGAGCTCGGAGTTTGAGAGCACAAGAGATGCCCAATCCATGTACTGCAGTGTGAAAGAGGGAGAACGAAGCGAACGTACCAACTTCTGCATTGGGAAGGTGCATAAGACTTGGTCTATCTCAGGCGCTGAATCCGAGTCTCACCGCGGGTTTCATGGCGAATAGAAGATTCATTAACATCATACTACATAGAAATGTGGCCCATCTTTGACTATCTCAATATATTTACCTGCTATCTGCGCCCTACAGTATCCACTGCACTCAAGTTTACACTCGACCCGTACTATGTCACCCGAGACCAGACATATCCCAATGAAGATGAATACCATTGTATCATACTCACTGGATCTGGTAGGTCCCACTCTCTCTCTTTGCCAAAAAAGCACTGGCTGCCAGTAGGCATGTTGTAGAGCTTTCCACTCTGTTCTGGCCTCGTTCTCCTCCATCGACACCCAACAACCAAACATATACGACGGCTCATTCCTCCTTTCGCATTTCTGACTAGGACGACCCTCACTGCCTGTCCCACACCCACGTCCATGACAACCTCTCCGTGGATCCTACAAGTTGATCGACGATAATACGGGTTCTGTGGTCCTGGATCCAACGATGATTCAAACTGGTTGTCGAGGATCGAACGTTAAACGTTGAGCAGAAATTGACAACCTCCGACTCGCCAAGCTGGCCAGAATGGAGACTTAATATTGAATGCTTGAAGAAGGTACCACTGAATAAGGATGCCCGTCGAATCTAGAGTCCGGCCTCCTCCATCTCCTCCAACTTGAAGTACATCTAGTTGGCGTAGCTGATTTTAGCTACCGCCATCCATGTGGTCTTTCCGGGGTCCTCGTCCTCCTCTCTCAATAGCATCGCAACCCACTGCAGTCAAAACCCCACCTAGACGCGCACTGCTGCCCCTCACTCCATCGACCGTGCCGCACCGTGCATTTCTTGCACTCCTTGACTAGACAGAATGGCGGGGCGCTGCTGCTGAGGGTCGCCGAATTATACAGGAGATTGAATCACGAGAGCAGCTGAGCAGGAAGGAAGGAAGGAACGCGTGAGGAGACGAGGCGATACACTGGGTGAAGAGGTAGCGGAGAATGATCGTTGTCGATTGCATGCAGCGCAAGCGCGACAACTGGTAACCCATACTCAGAGTGAGGAATGCTTCATTCTGCGGTCTCGTGTATTGGAATAGTCTCCAATTCAGCTGATGATGAAACGACTTCCAGCAAGCCTTTAAGTTTCATCCTCTCTTTCTGCGACAGCGTGTAGACCTCGATGGTGACATCTATGTACAAATCAGTAACACGTCTCAGATATTATGCCAGGAAATGCATACAAGAAATGTTGTAATATGCTACGCGGCAATCATGCCCAAGTTGAGGGCTGAAACATCCATGTCATCCTCTGAATGTAAGCTTCAGAATGGTATCACGTATGGGATAATGTGGGACTTACCAATAGCGATACATTTAGAGTTGACAAGATCATTCAATGTAGTCTCAACCAACTCCGAGAGGTGATCAGATACATGCTGATGGCTTGTGTTATGCAGGTTATAGTAATTGGAATTTTCGAGCATCCGCTTATAGAAGTATGTCCAAGTGGGCACATCCTATGGCAATGTATGTCAGGAAGGGCAAGTGGAGAAGAGCAACGAAGTGTACCATAGCATCTTGCTTGTTCTCCATGGTCTTAACGGCAATCTCAGCGAGGAAGTAATCATGAAGGAGATGAGTAGGCAGATGCGACTCGATCGGAAGGCCTTCCAACAAGAATTTCTTGTACAAGTCTTTCCGAGTCTGTTGGCACATGAGGATGCATCCACTACTCTCATCCTCCAATGGTCGACAAGCTTTTCCATTCATCTGAAGGACGTCGATGACGGGGGGTAATTGATGTATCGATGTTCCTTGAGCTACATCGTTGCCCTCGGTTAATGTGGGTAAGCACACAGATCCGTTTCCACACATACCTTTGATAGCTGATATCATCTCCCAGATACCTCTGCCCGTCATCATACCCTTCGATTCTCGCGGCCGATAAGCAGAGTGTAAGCGCTCCACTGCCACTGGCATTGTTTCGCCGCTAAGGAACTTCTTGCCCAAGTCTATGTCTTTAGAATAGATTAGCAGGGGGTAAGTAAATAGATCTGCATTCCGCACATACCTCTGAGAACTAATGTTTGATTCTCCGAAGTCCATGGTCTCCTGATGGTGCGTCGAGGTCCACGACCGGTCGCTGTTCCATTTGCTCCTCGATTCATCTGACTTGCCATCGTCGTGCGTTCGAGCACGCATCAGGAAAACTACATATCGACTTAGGCAACTTAGGTCACTTTGACAAGTGACAAAGTGACGAAAGTGAACTCAAGCGGACAAGTGAAATTCACTTGGCTAAGTAGGTTGCTGCCTTAGCGAAGTGAATTCTCTTGCATAAGTAAGCTCAAGTGAGAACTCAAGTTACGAAAGTGAACTCAAGTGGACAAGTGAAATTCACTTGGCTAAGTAGGTTGCTGCCGTAAGTAAGCTCAAGTGAGAACTCAAGTGGGTAAGTCATAAGGCAAGTTGATCTCAAAGTCACTAAGCAATAGGGACAGTCAAAGTTCGCGATTCTGATGTGATTCTAAATGTGATTATAGGTCGTGATTTTGAGACACCATAATCGTGGGAATGCGTAATCATAGAATTGTTGCATGAATCTCCTCCGGAGGAGATTCGTGCACCTTGAATCAGATTCTGGTCTCCTCAATTCTGTCCTCGCTGCGTTGTTTTCAGTAAAGAATTTATTATTATTATGTAATATAAAGAAGTAAAATTGTCCAATGTTGAATGCACTGGCAGACGTTTTGTGTCAACCACCGACTGTTCACTATGGGGCCAAAACCTAAGTCTACCCAGAAAGCGGACCACTCTGCACCAAAGAATACACAGAAGAAAAAGGAAGATACCACCACCAAGGGAAGAAAGAAGAAAGGGGCTCCAGAGGAGCCAGAGGAGAAGGTTGAGGTTGGCGAGATCGAGATAGTGTCTGTCCCATTTCTCTAGCCACGTATACCATTCAAGTCAGCTTATATCATCTACAGATGGACCAAAGACCTTACCTGGAAGCTTATCAACAGCATTCTCGAGGACGGCGAGGTCAAACAAGGACTATTTCCCGCACCAGGAGCCAACTTATCACTGTCAAAGGGAGGAAGTAAGACGAAATCAGACTATCATTGGACACTTGCCAATCTCGTCTTCGAAGACACGTCCTTGGGATCACTTATCACGGCCAAAGATGTGGATAAAAAGTTCTGGCAGCTAAAGATCAAGAACCGGTTGCACGCGTGAGTTTCTCGCACGACACATTTTTTGCTAATGGACCTACTGCCCTGACATGTACCTCATAGCCTCTCAAAGCAAACGAAGGAATTCATCAAGGAGATGGGGGAGACCGGGGCTGGTCTCAATCATGCGGACGATGTTGACATGTCAATGGATAGCAATATAACAAGTTGCTGGTGTAAGCAATTTCTTTGAGTGCAAAATAGCGTGAAAACTTACGAGTAACCTAGCGCGGATCCAGGAAAAGCATCCCTGGTTCTGGGAATTGAAGAGTCTGATTTCGGAGCGTCCAAACATGGTGCCTGTTGGGATCGGAAACAATTCCACCGGGTACAACGTCTCTTTGCTCCAGAAGCCCAGCGCGCTTGCAGAGGGAGACTCTGAAAGCCGCAACAGCCAATTCCGTGAGAGCTCCAGGGATTTTGACAGCCAGAGTGAACCCTGGACTGAGGCGCTCAGTCTTCCTCCCAACTTTGATGAGGAATTGGAGAGGCTGGATGAGGATGCGGATAACGATGAGGGTGTGGATAATGAGGGCGAGGAGGGCACAGATGATGAGCATAGTGCAGGACAAAAGCGAAAGGGAAAGGATAAGAAGGCAGAAGAGCCGAAGAAACGTGTCAAGCACGAAGAAAAGAAGGATGTCGAAGAAAAGAAGGATGACAAGAAGGTCACGGCACCTCGTCCTGGCAAGTCAGCACCAGCAACGACACAAAAGAAGGCCAAAAGCGGAATTGACAGGTTCTCCGAGATCGCCGCCAAAGAAGAAGAAACGACCCAGAAAGTTATTGAGTTAAAGAAGACGAAGGCGAAGGGCTATGCAGACAAGGAGATCGCCAAAGTCAAGTCCAAGGCTGAGGTCAAGATGAACCAGGACCGTCTTAAGGCCGAGCTCGCGGCAAAAGCGATGGAGTTGGAGGCAAAGAAGGTCGAGTTGGAATTTCGCCTCAAACTCACACAGATGACTGCAGCTCATCATGGTGCAAATCATACCAACCTTCCACCCCTTCCCTCTCTTCCAGTGCTTCCAAACATAGCGGAATCAGCTTTTGCTCCAAACGTAGTAGGGCCGGCCTTTACGCCAAACGTAGCACAGTCAGCTTTTACTGATCCTTCTGCCAGTTCCATCTCAAACTCTTTTACGCCAGGTCTTAGTGAAGGCTCATCTTCCCCTAGCTTTACAGAACAGCTTCACAGTGATGTATTAGATTATACTTTATAAATTAAACGCTACAAATATGCATATTTATTTACTCTGAGTCTGAGTCGCCTGAGCTCATTGAGAATTCAGCCTCAAAACTAAGTCGATGAGAACGTGCTCGATTTTGAGCATTCCTTTCTTTGGTTCGGAACAACCTTCTCTTTAGCTGTTCACGATGAGCTCTGCCATGTCGTAGACGTGCAGGAACTCGCGTTGTAGACCGTGTAGGCTCAACATTTCGCCTTCTTGTCTCTTCATCAGAATCTGTTAGCCCTTCATCGATAAATGGATCATGATAAGGCTCAAACTCATCATAGTCAGGGTCTTCATGACGCCGTTCCTCTATCTCGTGCTTGAGAGCAAAGCTATGAATACCAATACAGGCAGCAACCCAATACGTGGCAATGACATGGGTATCAGGGCTGTCAATAAGGAGTCGGAGGCCCTTAAGAGACTGAAGTCGTCCCTTCAGGTATCCAATGGCATGCTCAGATCGGATTCGAAGCATTGAAACATGTTTGTTGAAGACTTCATTGTCCTCGAGGTTTCGCTCGGGTGCTTTGTATGGAGCAACGACCCAACTATTGATCTATTCATGATGATAAGTACATTTGAATTGAAAGAACAGTACAATTTAGATACCAGATAGGCAGAGTCAGCCCAAACCCATTCATCGTCAGCTAAAAGAGTGCTGTGTTCCTGGGCGAGGCGAGTCGAAAGCCAGGCAGAGGCGTCGTGGGTACTGCCTGTGTGACCATAGCTAAAGTCGATGATCTGTAGGTTGGGTAATGAAACAATCTAAATTTAAAGTAAGAAAGTGACCACGCAATCACAAAAAATGAATACCTGGGCATTTAAGGAATACCGATCTTTTCTGTCCCAATAACTCTCACCGAACCATGGTGGCCGAATAGCTAACGGAATAAGGGTTCCATCAACAAAGCACCACCCATTCCGCCATGCATGGCATGAGTGCTTATGAACCCATCGTTTGGCCTCTTCCTTTGCATCTTCGGATGGGTAATGGACTGCGTTCTCCATAAATTCAGGGCGGAGAACAGCCGTCATGACTCTTCGTGTGGCAAGAGTGACAGTACCCTTTCCGACACCTCCCCAGTTTGCTACCTCCTGCAGACCTGCCCCATTTCCATCCCGCCCAAAGCGATAAAGTGTGATAGCGAGTTGCTCTTCTACTGGCATCTGCGCATTATTGGAAGAGTTCGCAAAAATGGGGTCCAGCTTAATAGCAGCAACTATGGCATCAAATATTGAAGGGTTTATGCGAAATTGGTGGCGGAAATGGTCACTCCGTTGATTTTTTAATGCAACAAGGACATGGTGGAGGTATGAAGGACCTCTCGGTAACATATCACGAGGCATTTCGTATCTATGGTTCATTATTTAGCACTGAGAAGATTTTTACAAGCAAGATATGCTGACACTGACACACCTGTGAGCGTACATATCCATCAACTGTCCAAGGACCCACTTCCTAAGCCTTGCCCACTTGTCCATCATGAATGGCTCTCCCTTATCCTCATTTTCAGTACTGCTGTGGTCGGAAAACTCGTCGTCAGCATCTGGGTCGAGCAGATCACTGTTGAAGTCCTCATCGGAGCCACTTTCCCATCCAGAAGAGGAGAAGTCACTGCTATGCAATGAGCGTAGGTCTGGAAGTTGGTTGTCTTCGTCGAAGATGTTGTCGTGTTGGGGGTTCCGAGTCCGCCATCCAGGTCCAAGTAGTAAGTCATGGTCCGCCCAGTTCTCGATGCCAGGGTCAGACTCTGAGCTGGTTGCCATAAGTTCTGAGTCTGACAGTGAGCTCAGAGACCCAGAGGACGGTACACGCCCAACAACTCGGTTTGCATGATGAAAACTGCGACACAGTGCTGCTTTTCGGTGGCGCTGGTGCTTCTCAAAGTCTTTTTTGGCCGTGATATAGTGCCGAATTAAGTGTTTGGCCCTTGCTGGACGACGTTGACCACTTGGCATATTTTCTCTGTCAAGAGCAATTGAGTAGGGAGAAAGGATATATATTAAGAGCTAGACATATAGTACATGGTACATAGACATTGACCTTACTGTATGAGTGGTACAGCTCAGAATCAAATGCATAATCAGTGTTTCAGCAACAAGTATAATCGGGGCAGTCAAAGTTGACAGCGATTCTCGTACGATTCTGGCCCAAAAAATCACAACAGAATCACATTTGTAATCGTTTCAGAATCGCAAACTTTGACTGTCCCTAATGAAAGAGAGGGTCCTATTCACTAGTAATCACACCTGATTTCACGGCTCACAGCGGGAGAATAGTGCAAAAGACTGAATTGAACAATACAGGTGTCTATCTAAGATGTAATGACCCCTGCAGTGAGCATCTGAATGTTTCACTGTTCAGGCTCACTGTCCTCCTCAAACAGAGATCCACGTGCATCGAGGGGAGAGGCGGTGGTAGTGTGAGTCTTCTGAAGCGAGACCGAAGATTTCGACGCTGTCATACGCTCGCTTGCGGCTTCCTTGATCTTCACCCATTGTCGCGGTGTCACATTGCTGACCGATGTAATGTAGCTCAGGGTGCTCGGCCCCCAGTTGTCCTCTGAGAATTTGGCCTCTTCTTTATGTTTCTCATCATTGGCGGTAGAGTTGCCTGTGACCCAGAACGTGAACGCACGTTCAGCCTGTAACAAAATGAGATCATGCAAAAGAAAATCTGGAATAAGACTTACCGCAACCATCGCAACCGCTAATGTGCCACATGGCTCACTATCCACCTGCAACTCTGGACAGACAGTTGAAGTCATGTTGAAATGCGCCGCCAATCCCTCTAACACGAAATCCGACAAGAAAAGCCCTTTGAACACCTAATGATTTGCAATGTTATCATTCAATATGAACTTGCATGAGCGACTCACTTGTGGTTCTTCGGCAGATAATGGGTGCTTTTTCCAAGCGAACGGAACCTTAACAGCATCACCCTTCATAAAGGTTGCATGGGCAGCGCAGGCATCAATGTCATCAGAATATTCTTGCATATACTCATTGACGAAAAGAAGAACTGCGCGGCCGATGTTGCCACGCCACTCGTACCAACATTGGATGGCCTAGAGAAAACTCATTGTAATTAGATCACAGCATTAAAGAGAAGACACACACCACGACAAAGATTGGGCCATCGAGCTCAATAATTTCTTGAGTTCGAGAGGGATATACAATATCCCATATCTCTTTCAACTCGTCACATAACTTGGGTAGGTTTGTGTGCCATGTGTTAACTCGAGTGCTGGCGAGGTCTCGCCAAGCAGGTATGAGGTGAGTCTTCCAGGCTGTGAGGGCGCCAACAGGAAGGTGGGTTTGGTTGTATACCTCTTTTCTCCGTATGGCTCGAGGGCGCCCTCTGACTGGAATTTCCATGGCCTCGATCTTGATAGTCGGGGCACTATGATTAATCTGGGCAATGCTCTGAAAAAACGTCAGTGTGTGTTCAAGAGAAGGTAGATGACTGACTTTTTTTTTTGCTGCCTTTTCCATGACAAAAGGTGGAGACGATTCTGCCAACTCACTGTCCAATAATCCACCATACTGCGAAGAAAAATTAGGATCATCAGCAGCAGCAGAATTCTTCGCGGTGGGAGCCTTGGTTGACTTTGCAAACTTAGTCATAAGGTCCACGCAGCTAATGGAGGCATCAGGGAGAAGGCCAGAAGGTAGAGCGGGTTTGGGCTTCTTGGTAGCTGGTCTGCAGATAGCGATTGATATGAATATGAGGAGAGATGTGAGAGAGTTAAACGAACTGATGTTGAAGTTGGGCATCTTGGTTGACAAGTTTACGCTTGCTTGTATCTGAAGCCGCTGATGCAAACAAGTCTCCCACCTTGCTCTCAGTGAGCCAACTTTGTTCGATCAACACACGTTGATCTCCTCGCTTCTTCTTAGGTTTCACGACTCAACGCGATTTGAGAGGAGAACTTGCCACACCATCATAGTCCTCGCTATCCTCATGCTTGCCATGGGAGGTCTTTACACTGCCCCACCTGTTCCACGTGGACTCCACGGACTCCATGGACTCCGTGGACAATCCGCGGACTTTTTGCAATTTTTTTTCAGATTTGATTTTGGTGAAAACGCCTGCCAAATTGCAATTTTCAGTCCACACAAAGTCCACGCAAAGTCCACACAGTGTCCATTTTAGGTGCGGACTCCATGGACTGTCCGTGGACAATGCCGTGGATTTTTGTGGACTTGCCTTTATTATATTAATAATAATGTCAAAAAAAAACAAAATGCCATAGTGGGGATTTGAACCGAAGAGTCCGACAATATCACTATTGTCACGCTCTAGCCACCTGCACCCAAGCAGGCATTTCTAGATCACAAAATTTAGTTATATTTAGACCCACACACGTCGGCAAACCGGCAACCGCTTACCGAAGTCGTGACGCGGCTGCAACGTTGCCACGTCACCACGTTTCTTCCCTCCCACCACCATCCCTCTTCGCGAGGACCACCGGCCACCGCACAACCGCGACCACAACCACAACCACGACCATAACGGCCATGGCCACGACCACGATAACGACAACGGCGGCGACGGCGGTCACCACCGGCGTACCATGCAACGACGACGACAGCGCGGCTACACAGAACCCAGCCAGCAGGACGGCGCGACGACACGGCGTGTGAGGGAAAACACGCCGCGGGGGTGTTGGATACGAAAGGGGGGACCCAGGAAGTGGGAGGCCCATAAGGTGCGTCGTAAACGACGCCCCGCAACGACGGCTAACCACCCCCACAGATGCGATGTGCGCACCGGGCACCGAAACAATGCCCACGGCAACGTGCTACGCGACCGACCACCACAACCACACCCGTCACGCGTCCGCCATGATGGGCACCCGACGGCAACGACAGCGGGAGCACACATCATGCTCCCGTGTCGTTCTGACGTCCGGTGGGTGGTGAGAACGACAACGACAGCGCGGTGACGGAGGCGACGGTGCCACGTCAACCACACCGACGCCAGCGGGCCTGCCACCTCCCCCTTCTTCACGGGCACCGACAACCGACAGCGCGACGACACCACGACCCCACGGCAGCCACGATGAGCCCCGGAACGCACGCCGACGAGCCCTCGTGGCTCCTCGTCACCACCGCAGGTCCCAAGCAAGCCGGACGGCTCCCGTGGACACCGCAGGTGACCGCCCACCACCACAACCGCCATGCGACCGCCATGACGGGCACGCGACGGCGACGTCGCGGTCGCAACCACGACACGAAGACCGAAACGACCGCCACGACGACCGATGCGACCACACCACGACGAACAGTAAGTGACTAACGCTTAGGATAAAACATCGTCACAAACCTCTTTAATATCGTCATTGATTTCAATCGCTTCATCAGCCTCTACATCAACTTCTGACCCTAGAGCCAGTGAGCAAGATACACAAGTATTTTAAGTGCTCTTACCCTCTGCATCGCCGTCTTGAGCAACTGGGCGAGGAACTTTGGCAGTAACCGGTAAAGATGCTTAGTGCGGGGTGTGTGTGAACTACTAGATAATCAAGTAGTCGTGTTTAATAGACTCTGTAATGTCTATTAAAGGATCACTATCAAATCTAATCTGCTTCACTTTTAATACTACTAGTCTACACTTCAAACACCCAAATCAATGTTTAGTTGACTTAGTTCGTCCAAGGGGAGGATAATAGTTTTATAGTATCAATACCTGATGAAGGGTTGCGATAAAAGAAGGTTTCTAACTAAGTAACGGCTGGGGCAAGGCCTTAGACGCGTTAATAGTCAATAGGTCGTTTTAAGTCCAATAGACTTGTGTGATTTCGTACTATGCACAAACTGCTAGCTGATCTCGTTCTAACTTGTTCTCCAATTGAGAAGATGGCTCTATGCCCTTTACTTGTCTTTACTTGTCTCAAAACTCTACTAGTGGAAAGAGGCGCGCAGACTCCTTATCTGCCGACACTACAGTTCCTAAACAATGGCCAGAGGTGTGTAGATGCTTCGTCTACCGACACTACAGTCCAGGTCCCCAGATGTCCTTTGACAAAGGGTAGGTTTTTGAACAAGTCACTTAGACAGGTTCCTTGGCTTATAACTCTCTTTCTTTGACTTGGAAGCGCACTTAGACACTTGTTCTCTCTCTTAACAGTTCGTTTATATCGTTACTTGGTTTCTTTTATATTATGGGACTCTCGCTTTTGAAGCTACCTAGTACTTAGAGGCGAAACACTTAAGATATAACTCTTAAGCGCTTGTATCTCGTGGGTGGTAAATTGCTTGTATTCTACGGTGTTACAGGGCTGCTTATATACTACTGAGACGATATATTATTACATAGATGCAATGACGAGAATATAGAGGTTTCATGGGCATTTGTGCGCGAGCGGCGGCCTTGTGGAGTACAGTTTCTGTGCGCGTCCGCTCAATCATGCCTTTTTGGTTGGATCAGGAGCTCAGATCATCGTCGGCTCAGCTAACTTAAGCGCCTAAGACTTACTCCTCCTCGACCGCGTGGTATACAGGCTCGTGACCTTTCATTTTCATTGGTATCTTGTCTTGTCATTGGCTATCGACTGACCGGAGCATAGACGCGCTTACATCTCGTCGGAGACGCTCGGGCAATCCTCACCCGTTCTGTCCGTGATAATCCTCGTGATTAGGGTTGTAACCCTTCGTCCTCCGTACCCGATACTCTGGTACTCTCGGCGTGCATCTGGGATCTCGCTGTGTCGAGTTATGCACCCCGGAAATCTTCCTGTACCCAGTTATTACCCGATATGGTATGTGTTCCCAATTTGGTATCCCTTTGATCCGAGCTTTGATCGGCGTTGCTACAGGCGCGTCTATGGGCGTCTGCTTTACCCCGCTGCTCCACTGTCCTCGGTGCCTTCGGCAATGTCACGCGACCTGTCCTGTAGTGTGCCTAGATGTCCGTTTTTTAATCTAGAGATCCGCGCCTCGTTCTGTATAGGCCGGATGGTTAAGATATTACTGAAAGGCGCCTATTTCCGTACACTTCATTAGATGTATTGACTATTATCTCAATAGTTACTAATGATAATGTCTTTAATTGACCGCGCGTTCCTCATTATCTTGCATAGTTTCCTCTAGTCCTTAGTAGCCTTGTCATTGTAATGTCCGGACTTGTAACATTTAGACTACGGTATAAGCTTTACTAAGTGCTAAAAATAGCTCAGGTAAGGAGAATAGTAGTCCGTTCACAGCTAGCCGCTCGCGGTCTCTTCACCGGCCCGCGCACTGGTTTCACAGCGCTGGCCTGTCTTGCCTCTTCATTGACAACCATTGCATCTTCCAGCTCGGCAACAGCCTTTCGCTTCTGCTGGAGCATTTCATGGTCCTTTCTAGACTGTTCAGCGCGATCCGACTTATCTTTGGCAACGTCGGCGGTACTTCTTCTGGCTCTAGTTGGACTGACGTCAACCATCCCAGGCTGCTTCTGTGCATTTCCAGGTCGGGTCCGAGGAAGATCTTCATACGCTAGATTGCATAGCTGAGGGTCGATGTTGGATTCATCGAAGTCCTACAAGAAAATATTTAGTTTGGCAATGGCATTGGTGGGTAATTGATTTTAATCACATTGTCGACCTCAACCCAACCCTTGGGCATTTTTTTCTTCACTTGTGCACTGATAGCCGAGCCTGAGAGGACACCAGCTGCCACCTGAAAATTAACATGTCGCCATCAGAGCTTTTTGCGAAGAAGTTAACGTCAAGACTCACTGTGATAGGCCCTGAGGTACCCTTCCTTTTGATACGAAGTTTCGACATTGCCATATGGCAAGGACTATATTTATGCCTTTCAGACTTCGGACTTCACCTCGATTTCAGTTGCATATCATTTACTCTGTTTTTTTTTTGGGAGTCCGCTGCTGTACAGTTCTCAACGATAAACATGTTTATGTTCCCACGATGACAAAGCTCACTTCGCAATACTTTATTCCAAGTCCCTCGAATCCATATCTTCACGGTGGTTAATATGGCACCGCATCGCCACTTTCGTTTTATTTGCGTGACGAAGTTGTCCACTGGAGCAGTTTCCAACCGGGGGTTTCACAATCGATCAGGTCTCACCCAGCACATCCATGTTCAACACCGAAAATTCGCTCCAGATGCACCTGTTCCCCCGCCGGGTTCTCCTGAGCTCCCACCGCCAATTGATGACTTCGATGTAGAAGCATCCAATTTCAACAATTTCTATGAAGAAGGCCCGGAACATGGCGAACAGGCCCGAAACGCCGAAGTGAAGATTGACAAACACCCAATCTTAGACGGTACATTGAATTATTTTCAAAGCGCTTAGAATTTATGGTAACACAGAGGGTATAGGAACACCGTGTAACAAGGACGGTGTCGACCTGCTGCCAGATACTCCTCCAGTCAAACCTCCTACCAACACAACTGATTACTTGCCCTACAAAGACCGCGCCGATTTTGAACTCGCAAACTTTCTCTTCACCAAAAATCAGATGCCAGGATCCCAGATTGATGAACTCCTAGACATCTGGGCCGCGAAGTCCGAGGATCCTCCCTTTGCGGATCACAAAGATCTTTACCACACAATCGATTCGACGGTTGTGGGTGATGCTCCATGGAGTTCCTTCTCGGTGACATATTCTGGTCCTCAACCAGAAGGGGGCGAAGAAATACCTCCCTGGATGCTCGCTGAATATGAAGTTTGGCATCGCGATCCTCGTATCGTACTCCACCAGCAGCTTGCAAATCCCGATTTCGATGGCAGAATTCATTATGCACCTTTCCAAGAGAGAGATGGGAATGGCGAGAGGCGTTGGCAGGACCTCATGTCAGCTAATTGGGCATGGAAACAAGCCGTGAGTTCTTTTCTCATCCTGTCAGGTCGTTGACACTGACATCTGTCCGTTTAGGATACTATAGCCGAGGACCCAGACACGCATGGAGCAATGCTTGTTCCTGTCATCCTTGGGAGTGATAAAACAACAGTGTCTGTCGCAATGGGGCAAACAGAGTACTACCCTCTTTATGCCTCTCTTGGAAATGTTTACAACAGTGTTCGCCGCACTCACAAAAATGCTGTAACAATCATTGGTTTTCTTGCTATACCCAAAAGTATGTTTTGGTCTTCTTGTCATTGAATCAATGTTGTTAATTCTTCTCTCCATGATAGCGGATCGAGAATATGCTGATGACGACCACTTTCGAAAATTTCGTCGCCAACTTTTCCACTCATCTCTCGCCGCTATCCTCGAGCCACTCAAGCCAGGAATGTCAAAGCCCGAGGTTGTCCTTTGCCCTGATGGTCACTACCACTGTGCAATATATTCCATCGGGCCGTACATAGCAGATTACCCAGAGCAGGTTCTTCTTGCATGTGTTGTCCAAGACTGGTGTCCACGGTATGTCTTACTCGATGACTGTTCACAATGACTTTGTAATTTACAATTCCACAATAAGTACAGCTGTACTGCTTTCCCTCAAGATCTTGACGGAAAGGCAGGACTGCGATCCAATGCTCATTGAGACACCTTGATTGATCTACTAAGCCTGAAGACAATCTGGTCCGATTATGGCTATGTCGGTGATGTTACGGTATGTATTTGAGAAACCTAGTTAGAGTCGCTATCAACTCACGTTTACTGCTAGCCATTCACTGCTGAGTTTCCACGGGCCGACATACACGAGCTCCTCACATCGGACCTCCTTCATCAAATCATTAAGGGCACATTCAAGGACCATCTCGTTACATGGGTTGGCGAATACCTCATCCTTGTGCATGGGAAGTCAGGCGCAGCGGCGATAATGGCTGATATTGATCATCGGTATGTTAATTTACTTAACAGAATTGAAACTTGTTAATATTTCTTTTAGCATCCAGCTGTTCCTTCATTTCCTGGCCTTCGTCGTTTTCCAGAAGGGCGTGGCTTCAAGCAATGGATGGGGGATGATTCAAAAGTGCTCATGAAGGTACGTTTCATCCTGTCTCGGATGACCATGTGATAGCTAACTGAGCTTTTTTGTATGTAGGTTTACCTGCCAGCCATTGCTGGGCATGTTCCACCACAAATGGTACAAGCTCTCACCGCCTTCCTAGACTTCTGTTATCTCATTCGCCGATCTGTTCATACCCAAGCCACCCTTCGTGAAATCGATGAAGCTCTAGCTCGATTTCATGAGCATCGCCGGATCTTCGAGAAGGAAGGGGTTCGTCCAGAGGGCTTGTCGCTGCCGCGCCAGCACTCACTTGTCCACTACAAGGCTGTTATCCAACTCTTTGGATCTCCAAATGGTCTTCGCTCCTCGATCACGGAATCTAAACACATCAAGGCTGTCAAAGAGCCATGGCGGCGCTCAAGTCATTACAAGGCGCTCGGACAGATGCTCCTTACCAATCAGCGTCTCGACAAACTCGCTGCCTCAAGAGTCGACTTCATTGCCCGCGGCATGTTATCGGGGCCACTTCCAGCACTTGGTGTTGTGTTGGAGGCTGTAGACAATGACGACGAGAATGAGGATGAGGATGACACGGTTGCTGGACTGCGAGTAATGGCGGAGGTATTCCTTGCTCGCACCCCAGGTACGCTCCTTATTTTTAGCATTTGATTTCTCACTGATAATCTATCCGCGGTAGCCCGTGGCTATCCCAACCAGGTTCATGAACTATCACAGCATCTTGGCCTTCCCACTCTTCTACATCTCATCCAAACCTTCTTTTTTGACCAACTTCATCCCAACGCTCCCACCCCTGGTTCAGAACAACTGCCAAACCTCCTTCCTATATTTAACGGGCACATTAAAGTCTTCCATTCTGCTGTGGCTGAATTCTTTGCACCCAGTGATCCGGCTGGTATTGGAGGGATGCATCGTGAACGGATACGAGCCACACCCTCCTGGCAAGGCGAAGGACCATGTCACGACTGCCTCTTTGCGACGAATGATCCCAATCTCAAAGGCATGCTTGGCCTTCATGCGGCTCGTGCCGTTCTTTTCTTTTCTTTCAAGTTCAATTGCGTTCTTTATTCATGTGCCCTCGTCCAGTGGTTTTTGCTTGTAGGCGATGAACCTTGCAACGAGACGGGGATGTGGATGGTTGAGCGTGACTGGGAAGAAGATGGAACACAAAGCATGGGCGTCATTCACGTTGACAGCATCGTCCGCGGTGCTCATCTCATTCCTGTTTACGGAGAGGATTTTGTTCCTCGCCATATCACTTTCGCTAATTCTTTAGATTACTATTTAGCTTATTATGTTAGTAAATTTGCGGACCATCATTCACATGAAATAGCATTTTAATTCATGATATTATGGCCCTATCCACGAGAGATTTGCAACATACATTTGTATCTACGAGCAGACAACAGGAGATAAGGTATTAAATTTCAAATCAACGATGAGCTATTCTCAACATCTTCCTGTATCTACGGCGAATGTGAACCTGCACAGCATGTAGTGCTTCAAGTTGATGTGCTAGTTCTGATGCAGTCTCCAGCGCCTGTTGCTTGCTCATGTCAATCGCAGGCTGTGCAGGCATTATCGAAGAAGTTGAGGGTGCGAGCAAGACCCCATTTTGTGCAGGCATCAATGAAGAAGTTGAGGCGGATGGAGGTCCAGGTGAGAGCGTGAACGTCGAAGGATATAATACAGGGTGTGATCCTGTCGACGCAGGTGCCATATCCTGTGGGATTGTCTGTAATTTTAATTCGTCAGTTAACTAGTCAATTTTGAAAATGAATGAAGCGCACCTCATCGAGATCACCCCGATGTCTACGTGCAGTCTGCTCTTCATACTTCTCTTCTATCCTGCACACTTGTGATTCATCGTCATATGGCTCTTCAGCCATCATTTGCGCCATGTAAGCCTTCCACTGTAGTCCACGTGCGTAATGCTCGTCCGCATCACCCCCTTCCCAAGGCAAAGGTGTCTTTACATGTTCTCCAGGCAAACGTGAGACATGGTCTTGAGGCTGTGGTGACGCTCGGTCTCCAGACTGCAACTCAGGCTGCGACTCGGGGGAAATTGGTATGTTGCCCATTTCCTGTCTACGTGCAAACCATGACGCCAGGTGTAGCCGGTCTTGATTTCCAGAACCAGACACTAGACTTTGTAGAGAGGCGATACTCGGAGCGGGCGTGTATGACAGGGTAAAGGGCGAAGGTGAATGCGAAAGTTTGAATGCCAGGGTTGCTATCGGTGATGAGACTGGCGAGGACGGTAGAGAGGCAGCGGGATCATGCGAGTATGGGGAATAGTATGGATCGGGTTGTTGATTATGGTTCTCGAGGTCGATTGTTAACTGCAAAAGATTTTAGGAAGCGTCAGATGTTGGAATATTGACGAGCGCACGCGAGCAGACAAGCACGTTCATCAGGGCGTCGGATACCCGTTCTTATTTTCAGCTGATTCTTGCTGAGCAGGCCCCGTTTATTTGTAGCTACCGGTACCGAGAATGTACTATTTACGAGTCCTATTTATAGGAGTCGTTCTTTTTACCCAACCCTCCGCAGAAAAATGCGTTGCGCTTGGAATACCGCAGGAACAACCTTCCTATTGTGGAATGATGGAATGATGGCATCTTTATATTTATAATCGGTTTTGATGCGTGTGCCTTTTCGGTGTTTAATGCCCGACGGCAGCCAGGCAATGCCTAGCGGAGTTTAAAATATATGAGCTTTCGGCTACACACCGTTGCCACCACCTTCGCCCTTCGTTCTTGCAGACGACAGCTCATGTGAGGCTTGTGTCGTGCTGGGCCCTCATGTGAGGGCTTTAGCAGCAAGACTTAGACTGCAATATGGCAATATTCCCTATAGAGCGCGTGCTGCTGCCCTCTGAGGGGCTCCGGCTTGCCACCACCTCCTTATCACCCACTGCTTCCCACCTGCTACCGTCGCCAACTGTTGCTCCCCTCACGGCGAACCCATGGAGCCAACAAGGACCCATGAAAACTGATGCCAGTGAGCCAGAGGGCTCATCGGCGCCATTTCACGTGCAAGCCGGCTACGGAACCCGACGATGCCAGTGAGGAAGGGTGCCCAGAGGAAGCGGGAGCTGACGAATGGTGCCAGGTATGTGGTCACCACCCCCTACCCTGCTGCTAACCCCCGCCATCCCAGTTTCTTGCAGATGCAGACACCGTGGGTACTGGCCTGCCCCCACTGCAGCACGAATACCAGGGAAACAAAACGAAGTACGTGGCGATCCAGCCTGTACGACTCCGCTGATCCCCCACCCCTTCCTTTTTCATTTAGAGCCAGCCCTGAGGCCATCCTCTCGCTTGTAGCCTCCCCCTTCCTTTCCTTCGACCAACCAAAAGCCCACGCCATTGTAATCTCCGCCCAGTGGGTTCTGAACTGACCTCCCACTTCACGGAGCAGCCACAGGAGACTGCACCCTGCATATGCAAACCCCGACATTGACCACAAACACAGGTGCCCAAGGAGTATCAGACAGGTGAGTATGCCCTCAACCCTATCCGTTCACTCCGCACAACCCTGCTAACTATCCACGCTCCATTTTTTTGTGTAGGACGCACCTGTGGCCGCCGCTGCGCCCTCGCCACCTCCGACCACATGGACAATCCCGGCACATGCAGTAACGCGCGACCAACGGCGACGAAGCCAGCAATCGCGCTTCTGGAAGGATTTTGGGGAACAAGGTATATATTACCCACACCACAGACCACGCCTTTTCTTGAGTGGAACAGAGCTCGAGGTCGCAGCCTCGCCATGCCTCCCCTTCCCTCACTAAAGTATGCGCAGCACTGACATCAGACGCCGAACCCCCACAAACTCGCTCACCGTGGAGCACCCACTCATGCGTATCATTTCCTATCCTTTTGACACTGATCACCGAGCCATGCTTTCGAGTCTCGACTGCCACAACTACCCTACTGGATGCCACAGCCTGTGCATCCCTTCAATGAGTGTTACTTGATGTCTCAGATGTACTAGATACATATTTTTCAATATAATTATTTAACTATTCCTATAATTTGAATGAATTTCTACCAAGGCTTTTCTTCTGAATCCAGGTGTAAAATGGCTATCAGGTCAAATGGATTAAACCATTTTAAACGTGGCACAGGAATGGAAATGTCAAAAAGCAATAAGTTGTTAGAAACTAGTTATTAGAAATGGATGCAGAAGACGAATATTGAACCATGAATTAGGGGAGTGATATAATAAAAGGACTCGTAATGCCGGGCGCAGCCTCGGCCCACACAACCAAGTTAGCTAGGTGAACGAGAAAAGAAGCCCTCGCGCATTTGCGAGGGTCCCTGCTCAAACCCGAGTGAACGATAGAGACACGTTCATTTCAACATCAGATGGGTAGTTAAATGTTAACGTACCTCGTGTTCAGAAGTTATCGAACTTTCGATAACCTCTGATCTTTCAAAGTCTCCATCTCGGTCAGGCTTGGATGTCATGGCAATCCTGTGCACCAGAAGTCGAAGAGAAATTTTCGACTAGACTTTGAATTGCATCTGCGTGAAGGCAAACAACAGTCAATAAAAGAGAAGCTTGAACCTAGGGCAAACATACTGCAGCCTTGAGTGTGAGGACCGCCGGCGCAGGAGTTGTGAGTGGAGATCGTGAAAAGCGACGTGAGTCTTATGAAAGATGGCTTGGCTTCGGCTTCAGCTTTGTGATGCAATTACAAATAGAAGGCCGCTGCGGTCCAGAAGTCATTGCGAGGAGCGTTCATTTCCACAGTGCCGCCACTGTGGAAATGAAATGGATGGATTGTCACACTTACGACTTGGTCACTTACTGACTTGAATTCACTTGGGACAAATAAATAAATTCAGATTCGTTGTGGCTGTACATACAAGTGACCAAGTGATCCAAGTGACCACCCAAGTGATTTCAAGCTACGTAAGTCCGGTAAGTGATGTGTAGTTTTCCTGATGCGACCCCACCTGGTAAGCCTGTCCTTTCCCTCTGACAGTGCTTCAGAGGCATCAATAACAAATCTAGCCATCAAAACGTCGCACATGGGCGATCATCGACACTAGACGAAGAAAAGAACGAGTCAGTGGGCGCGACACTGACATCGAAACCAAAAGAGTACATATGTTTTTCCGCAGAGCGATAATGGAGGACTCAACACCAGCCCGCAGCTGTTATCGTCGTTTCATCGCTTGAGTAGCTACTTCGTTGAACGTTAATATCGGTAAGCACACAGATCCGTTTTCGACATGTACCTTTGATAGCTAATATCGTCTCCCAGATACCTCTGCCTGTCATCAACACCGGCATTCGCCCTCGATTCTCGCAGCAGCTGTGAGTCTGTGGCACCATACCGCCCGAAAACCGACCACTCCATCGCATCCCGTTTGTGACTCCAAACAGCGCCCGGATCGTCCGTGAAACGGCGCCTCCGCGACCATTGGTACGTAGCGGCACAGCGGAGCGGCGAGGGCACGTCCGACGTCCGTGCCGTCTGCTGTCCTCCAGGCTACGGTGTGCGCTTCGGGTCGGCTGTGGTTTCGAGATACTGGAAGTAGTCGAGGCTACTGTCCATGTAGTTGAACGCCGAGTGGGGAACAGGCTTGTGTTCGTACTCCATGAATGGGATATGGGACGTGGTGGTGGAAGTTGGCACTGAAAGAAGGAATGGGTGGGTGAGTACATTTTCCTGAGACCATTGGCCGAGCGTTCTCGTCACACCTTGAATCCTGTCCCACCCAGGCTGACTTGCTGGGATGTACGACCCTGCCTGGTAACCTCTCCTTCTCGCTCGTGTACTGGCAGTCTTCAAGGCGTCGCGAATGCAGCCAGCCATCATGCTAGCGATTACACCGTGGTACGTCCTCGATCTCTATCTCTCTCTGTTTCGGCCTTGAAATCGCCACAAACGCGCCATGGTCACCGGTCTAGGTGCTGTCAAACGTATCGCAACTGTCTTCGCGGTTGCTGCAGGTGATGAAGGTAAGGCAAATTTCCCGGTAGTAATGATAGTGTATGCTTACCTGAAACCAATATCCTGATGCTGCTGCTGCTGCTCAGCCATGTCCTATCCCGTCGACTTGCCGCCACGTCGTCGTCGTCGTCTCTGTGTTTACGTACTTCGATATGCTGCCGCGGATGCGCGTGCAAGCATGGGCCCACCTTCTCATCGCAGTACCTATGGACCTGGCCGTTGTGGCTGCAGAGGAAGGAGAGAATGAGCGAGGGTGACGTCGAAGGCAAAGAGGTACATACGTGTCATAGAGAGAGCGGGTCCAGCACTCAAGGCCGATGGGCCCACCTCTCTGCTCTGCTACCCCGTAGCCGTCGCTCAAAGCCCCCTGGATAGACGGCATTATCGTCGCAGGAGATGGAGGTGGGCGGCAGACAGTTGTCTAATCCCTGTCGTCGTTGCCACGCGCGGTCTCGATCCTTCATCGTAAGTGGCCGATGTCGCGCTGGTCTTGCCGTCCTTCCTGACACTCGCGTAGGAAGAAGGCCAGCGGATGGAAGCTCGTCGTTATCGTGGCACGAGGTGGAGATGGACGACGTTGGAATAGAGGGAAGGTAGGGGGTGGTTGAGAGCAGACGTGGGGTGCTGATGTCCTCTCGTCTTGCTATCCCGTCATTGTCATAAGGCTGTGATCCATCGTAAATAGCCGATTCCTCTCCTGCATGGCTCGGGTTCGCTGATTCATGTAGCAGAGAGGCCTGGCGTACTCATCTCAAGAACAAGGAAGATCGTGGAGGGAGCGAAGATGGGGCAAAGGAGATAACGTCGGATCCAGGTGAGTATGGTGCCGTCTTGGATGCTGGAGCCGGTGTGCTGATGTTGTGTGTGTGTTCAGAGTATGGGTGGGATTCCGTCGTCGTCGCAATCGGCGAGGTCGATCCTCCATCGTAAGCGATGTATTCCTGGCTGTTGTTGCATAGCAAGCAAGGCTGACAGACGCTTGCGGTCATGACAACTGCACACCGGAACAGCTTGGCCTGCATCGCACTCACATTCGCTTGTTTGAAAGTGACAAGTTTCGACTGCAAAAAAAATGGACCCATAACATACTCAATGCTTGCTCCAAGCTCCAGTAAAAGGGTCTCCGTACGATTGCGACTGAATGACTGAATGTGGATGGCCATATCAAGAGGACGCGCGCTATGATAAGGGAAGTGAATAAGAATCGCGATTGACGATATTGGACATACCTGGGTGAGAAGTTAAAGATGGTATGCTCCGAGGCGCCCATCCATTTTCCAAGGTCTTCATTTGATCAAGGCTTCCTTCTCCTCATCTAAAGCATACATGTGTTTGGTACCAATAAGACCGTGAGCGACGTTTCCTCTGATCGTGGTCGCGAACAGCGTGGGCTCTCGCCGCTGTTGATGAGAGTGGTACCAAAGCTGAAAGCTGTTGACTTGTGTGAGATAAAGGGGTTAACAAGGAATACAACCATACATACCACGTGGAAACAGCCCCCTCATTTTTCTTATCCTTGACATCTTTGGTCGGCCCACATCCCTCAAGGAGGGGAGGGGCACACGACTGGTGCATGGTGTTTGTCGTGGGCGTCTCATATGGCGTGTATGAGGGGGCGAGCGGAGTCGTGGGGGTGCGTACGGTGTTTCCAAAGTTCCGTGTCTTCCTCTGAGTCTAACATCTCGTCCAGTTGCTTCATCTTTTCCTCATCTGATAGCATTGCTGCTATTTCTCCATCATCATCGTAAGCGTCTGAAAGTTCTGAATTCGAGTCACTGCCATTGCTGCTATCGTCTGTACTGTCCTCAGTTTCATCATCAAATTCCTCGAGCTCGAGGCCGCCATAATGAGGGTGTGTTTCTGCCTGAGGAGATGAGCAGTTCGAAATGACATCTACGTCCGATCCACCAAATGAATGTGTCGCCCAGTTAGCATCTTGATCACCGCGATCCCCAACATCGTCTGATCCAAGATGCCACTCTGGTATGTCTTGGTCCTCAGCTCCCAAACCAGGTTGGGGATTAATATGGTATCGATCTTCATGGAAGAAGGTATCAACATCGCCAGCCTCTGAAGGTAATGCTGGAGACATTAGCCTTGAGCTTGAACTTTGTCTATGTTGTTCAGATCTCACTGCACGGCATGTAATAGATAGTGACGTCCTACGACATCTATATCTAAGGTTTTGGGGAAAAGCAACCGCCGCGCCGCAGCACGCGGTTCCTTTAATCTCGAGGCTTGGCATGTGCTAAGCGGGCTGTGGTGATCTGTGGGACGTGAAAGCCGCGATGAGTTTCGCTAATCCCTGAAAACATAGGAGCCCGGCGACGCAAAGCGATACGAGATCGTAGCCCCCAAAACTTAGAAGACGGGCTCAGATTGCAACATGATGTTGCGTTGGAAACACAGGAGGCACTCCCTTGGATGGGCAAAATGCAGCAAATGGCAAATTTAGACTGAAATCATAATAAGCGCGCAAGGAAAGCATTGCAACTGATAAGATCAAGCGAAGTTGAGGAGCAGCTCATCAGACACCATCAACAACTATCCATAATATGGTCGATGATGGGCAAGAGAAAATTGGCGTGCCTTGAGCGTGCACGAGCGTGCCTGAGCGTGCCACGCTCAGCACGCTCAGCCCTTTTGGCGTGCGGTGCGTGCCATGTTCAGCACGCTCAGCCCATTTGGCGTGCAACCGTCTCTTTTAGCGTGTTGCTACTTTTCGTCACGTTGTACACATTTAATAGAGTATAATAAATTTCTTTGATATTTTGCACAAGAGATTGCAGAACATGTACACAGTGCAGGTATACATGTAACCCCAAATACATCCACACCGCTGTTACCTGCCTCATCTGTTTGCACTGCAAACGAACACGGCATCAAGTAGATGGCTGAGATGCTGCAGCTAGTCGCCCTGCGAGCGCATGAACTGTGGATGAGCAACAACCTGCCCAAACCGGGCATGTGATAGCGGCAGAGAAAGGGGATGCTGCAGCCCGCATACTATTGTAAATTGTAGGTAGTAAACTTATATATTGCTAGCCTCTAAGAGGCCTGTATAAATACCTTTTACAGAGTATCTAGAATACACTACTAAGTGCTACGAAATACTAAATAAGGAAGTAACAATTAGGCCGTGCAAGTTGAATCAGCGAGGTAAGCGCTCAATAAGCGCTCGAGTCAATCAAGCCGCATGGAATGTCCAAGTACATTCCCAACACATACTACTGGGTGTTATGAACATCCTGAAGAGCGTGCGAAGTGTGCTGACGAGCGTGCGTGAGTTTTCCCAATTGGCGTGCAAGCGTGCGTGAGTTTGCCCAATTGGCGTGCAAGCGTGCGTTGGCGTGCGTCATGACGTGTGAGCGTGCATGAGCGTGCCACGCTAAAATCGTTAAAATTCACACGCGTGCACCTGCGTGCATCCGCGTGCCACTTTTGGCGTGCTAATGCATAAGTATATTCATATTATGTATTTCAAAGGCAAGGATGTTGCGGACTGCAGTTACTGTAGGTACACTACGATGTACTCGAGTTTTATTTGAGTACATCATTGGTATATCATGGAGCACTGGTTTTTCTGCGTAGCACACAGGTGCACGCATGCACGTACGCAGATGTCGGACAGTTCAGACAGCGTCAACAGGTACATCAGCTGCCACAAAAACTCAGAGTACTATTTTTATGTTTAATGTACTACCAATCAAATTCATTCTACCTAATTTTGAAGAGGGAGGGCACATGTTGCCATTTTTGCGCGAGGTTTTGTGTGCCAGGTGCCGTGGGAACATGTCTGACCAGGAGCATTTCCGTGGAAATGACTGACAATCCCTCGGCGAAATGAGAAGAGAGTGAGTAGAGGATAGCATCTGCTCGCATTGTTATAGGCACCGGTAATATTCCTCATAGTCTGTTTATTTTTTAAAGTACCATGTTCTATGTACTAGCGTGTGTGGCGTGCATTGGCGTGCATTGGCGTGCCACGCTAAGCACGCCAAGCACGCCACGCACGCTCGTGCACGCGGATATCCTCTAGCCCGTCGATGATGATCTCGAGGACCATCAATTTATCCGGAGTGCAAAAGCCATCATCGCGGAGGGCTCCGGTTGCAGGCCTCTGCGTGATTGGTCCAAAGTCTGTTTCTACTCTGGACCATAAGGTGTTGTCCTCGTCCGGTAGTCGACGTGTTAGGGAAAATGTCCAAGGCTTCCAGTTGCATGCATGTTGCGACCCGCGTGTCCTCGTTACCAGCAGGGTGACGCCGGCAGCGCTGCTTAGATGTTCACGGTGTTTATCTCAATGCCCTCGTGCAGGACGAGGTGTTTTCTGTGTGTAGAACTTCAAGGCTTGGTAAGTCTGCGAGATCCGCTACTGGACCTAGCGCCAATTGGTAGCCATGGCAGAACTGTACACAATAACATATATTCATTATTGAAGCAGCAAGTAGGAAAATATATCGCATCTCCCAGTGAACAGGAAACAGCAAATATGTCACATTACGCAAGAGTCAGCTATCATAGCACAACAGCGCGGGCAAAGACACACAGCAAGAAATACAATTCTGGCAACAAAACCCCAAAAATCTTGAATAATATCCAGTAACCATTATGATTATTGATAAGGAGATGGAGAGCGAAGGCGGCTGTGAAAATCAGAGCCGTGCCCTACTGTGTGCATGAAATGGAGTCTTTGAGTGCTTTCGAGTCCTCTTGTAAGACGCGAAGCAAAACAGCACAGAAAAACCAAGACAGATTTCATGAGCCATCGTGAGCCTCTCCACCTGAAATTTCCATGAAGCCTTCCATCTCATTACTTGGTGACGCTTTCAATTCAGATACCCACAGTAGACAGGAGTCGTCGGAGAACATGGCAGGTTCATCTACGCAAGATTCGGCACGCAGAACCTCCACTCCCACCTCCCAGACACCTCTCTGGACGACGCGAAACCAACGAGATACCATACCATTGGAAACGTTTCTGGCGGTACGGCGACTTTGGATGAGAAAGAATTTGTTGATCGCGGTGTACATTCCTCATCAGCGGCATACTTCGCTTCAGCACGAAGTACATGATTCATTACCTCCGCCAACGCTGCATGACCCTTCTACTCGGGAAACTGCCTCACACATTCAAGGGTTACGAGGCGAAATTGTCGGCCTCTTCTACATCACCAGATTGATATTGATCCGACATTGTCATGTGTGCTGTCCGCCTCGCACAGGAGAACAATGTTCCAGAGGCACTTCTCTACGCGTACTACTGCCTCTCCCGTTCCCACACAAGCGGTTCCTCAAAGACCGGCCTGGCGATATATCCTGGCGAGACAAAATGATCATCTTATTGGGCGGGAAAGGCTGCAGTCTTCTGCCAGACCCCCACTTGTCAATCGCCATTGTGCGCCCATGTCCGAGGGCCCCACTCAGTGTGGCATGAGTTGGAGAAATGTGAGTCGCCACATTGCGGCATACGCTTACAGCTTACGATACGTGGGGGTCGTTGAATGTGTGTTCTAATTGTGTTTCATACTGCCACGCGCTGCATTTGTAGGGGAGGAAAGTGTTGACCGTGAATGACATTAGGACGGCATAATGAGGCGAAATAGCATCACAGCAATATAGCACAGTAGTGCATTAGAGGTTCGGAGTCATGAACATGATGTGAGAAGCACCTAGCATTAAGCAATGAAACCGAGGTTCAATAACAGCAAACATGAAGTAGTCGCAAACAGCATCAGCATAAACACTCAATGCATTATAAAACGGTGTTTCGAGCGAGTGAACATGATGAAAATGACCAGCATGGAATGCGAGTGTACAATTGAGCAATCGGCAGTGGCGTGTGGAACAGCAAATAGCATGTAGTGCGAGTGTTGATAAAATGATTGGCAGTGGCATGCGGAGCAGCATACGCAAGCTATGTAAGGCATCCAGCGGCCGGCATATACAAGCCATGAGAGGCGTCCAGCATCCAGCATACGCAAGCCGTGAAAGGCGTCCAGCATCCAGCATACGCAAGCCATGTAAGGCCTCCGGCATCCAGCAGTTCAATGGACAGAACATGGAGGAGTCGAACGAATCCAATGCCCAGCATTTAACAGAGGTTCACTAAACATGAACTTGAAGACCAGCACACGCGAGCCGTGAAAGGCATCCAGCGTCCAGCGTGTGCGAGTGTAAACTCCAGCACCCAGCGTGTGCGAGTATAAACTCCAGCACCCAGCGTGTGCGAGTATAAACTCCAGCACCCAACATGTGCGAGTAAAAACTCCAGCACTCAGCAGCTGCAAGCAGCATCCAGCACGTGCGAATACTACAGAGGTTCGTTAACGTGAACATGAAGACGAGCATACACGGGCATCCAGCGTCCGACATGTGAGAGTATAAAACTCCAGCACCCAGAGGTTCGTTAACGTGAACATGACGACCAGCATACGCAATCCCTAAAGGCATCCGGCATCCGGCATATGCAAGCCACGACAGCATGTGCGAGTACAAACTCCAGCACCCAGAGGTTCATTAACGTGAACAAAGACCAGCATACGCAAGCCCTAAAGGGATCCAGCGTCCAGCATACGCGAGCCATGAAAGGCATCCAGCGTCCGGCATGTGCGAGCCATGAAAGGCATCCAGCGTCCAGCATGCGTGAGTATCAACTCCAGCGCCCAGCAAACGCAAGTGGCATCCGGCATGTGTGAATAAAAATTCAAGTGTTCAGCGCTCAGCAGCCATGGCATGGCAAATAATGCGGAATGACATTCAAGCATGAAAAGGGGGAGAGCAGAGATAGAAAAACAAACAAGTCAGATATATGTGCATAGAACATGATCAGAAAAGGATGAAAAGAGGCGTACCAGTTCACGCTACACCCGATTGTCTGCGTTTCGCATCTGGATTTCAAGACGCAATCTCTCGCCAATATTCGGCCAGCTTTTTGTTCGTTAAACGGCTAACAGCACGGTAGCGCCTAATTTTGGTCTGTTCACGCGCCAATTCAGCTGTTTACACTGCGATGTGCTCAGCGTCTACTCTTGAATCCCGACAGAAGCCGCATCTTCGCACAGACCGTCGCCAGTAAGGGATCCCCCATCATTTGCACAGATTCCGGTGACTGGGCATATAAGGGAATAGGGATCATTGAATCAATAAGCTCAAAGAATACAGAATTGAAACTACTTCCACTATGTAGTAACCATCCGAGATGGCAAGTCAAAGTCGGTTTCTTCTCCCAGACCCGCTCCGGTAAAGAACCCCACCGGAAAAAGGGTCAATCATGGTAGTTTTGTGAAGAGTAAAACTAGCATGAATAGATCAAAGTGATTTTTCCGCTGGGCGGGGTGAATCTGAGCACGGGGCGGGGGAAGATAGTGCGTCTGCTGTCGAAGCAGAAGACTTAGAGCAGTATCGCACTTCTTCATCACGTAGACTATTTTCTTTTGTCACGTGATTCTCACTCTGACTTAAGAAAGTGTCGTCTATCATCGGCCATAATGCTTGTCATGTAGAACACAGGATCAGTAATTTTCTCATAAATTAGGTTTAGTCTTGCAAACTTACTTCTCTGATGAGGCCTCGATGGACGCGCTGTCGATATCAATAACCGAGCCCTCTGATGACTCAGAATCTGGAAATGAACGCCCTACTCTCTTGTAGTGGTGCTTGCGAGTTTTAAGTGTTAATTTTCTATGACAGAACTCTGTGCAACCACAGAATTTTTTTTGTTCAGGCTTTCGAAATGGACGACGAGGTGACACAACATTTTTGGAGGGATTTCTGTGATCTGAAACTCGCTTTCTGCCGTGACGGCAAGGGGATGTGAGTTCAAGTTTCTTGGTACGAGAGCCGGCCATTTATTCAAGGAGTTAGAATGTATTTAGAGGATAAGAAGGGGAATGAAGTTGGTCGGCACTGCCCAAAGAACAGGAAATGCACCATATCACAACTGAGAAACAAGTATAAAACCTGTACAAAACTTCAGAGTAATGACATTCAATTGATTTGACCGAATTCCGTGGCGAATAACTACCAATGGGCGGTTATTTCGCCTGTTTTCACTGAGCTCATCTAATTCCCACCCTTTTCCTTTGACCGGTCAGTCCAGATTGACCTTTTTTGACCCCTTTTTGGCCTGACCCCGGCCTGACCAGTCATGACCCGGGTCATTGACACCACTGCTTCCAGGTACTCAAGATGCTTGTCAGCAGCAAGGACAAGATCTTTGATCTCCCCGCATATAAATACCATCTTCCGTATGCCTCGACCAATTAGACTTGCCGACGGCGCATTTCTGAGTGGGCACAAGATGTTATTACAGTACGTGAATTCAAATCTCAATAGAACTTGACTTACTCCGATTTTCGTTTAGATGATGATTTTTTGGAGATGTTAACCTCATCTTTCAGAGCGAGATATCTTCGTCTCCAAAGTGCAGCCTCAGCTTGGTCTTCTGTAGAATCAGAGTTGGGTATCTGTGACTGGTCACTTCCCATGTGAGAGGATGAAGAAGCGGGAAATGGTGATGAAGTGCGAGGGGGGGGGGGCCATGAGCGCAAAAAAAGGGGGATTCCAGCAACCAAGGGTGTGTGTTGTGCTCCTTAGATGTTTTGTCTGGAATTTATTCGATCTTTGATCTGCAATTAAGGAATTGCAAGTCCGTGCGCTGCGTCGCTGCGGCCATATATACCACATGTGCATTACTTCTAGTCCCTTAAATTTCTTTTCCCTTCTTGCCGATGGCGAGACCACCTCGAAGGCGCCCCAAGCTGCAAATAGCTCTGCTTTTCTGTCTAGTTCTTACTCTATTCTTGCTTTCTGTGTCGGTTATGTATCCATGCAAGCATTGTCCAGATAACTTCATTGCTCGGTCTGCCGGTGGCCTCAGACAGCATCACAATAAATGTGAAGCTTATCTGAAACATGAAGCTGAATCCACTCAACATCGACAATCTGCCGCGGCTCTGAACAAAACCAAGAGATCCAAACTTGCACACCGCAAAGCACGCATACACTCTCAAACTCCAGGAGTACATCTTCTTGCCAGAACTCATAAATATAATTACTGACCATTTTACGCAGCCAGAAGCTGTTGCCGGACCAAGTAGGGGAAAATCCTCTAACGACGAACTTCAACCAATGGATCAAGATTTTACCCTTGCCCTTGATCCTCATATACCCGTCAGTCCAGGTCCCGGTCCCTCTAGTCCATTGCCCCTGCCCATCCTAGAACCCACACGGCCGCCGCCGCCTCAACTTACGCAGGCTGGTCGACCAATGCGCAATTATAGGCAGCCCGCTCGGTACATTGATGTGAATCCTAAACCTCTGACGCCACTTGACGATGAACCCGAGGTCCCAACCGCAGTGTTACCCCGAGTGCGACTCATCGTGCGCAATCGACTAAGGACTTCTCTGAACTCCTTTTGTTTGCTGCGTGAATACCTTTATCGTCCATCTTTTGACCCCGATTCCTTTATCCCAACAGAAGATCTTCTTTGTGGAAATGACACTACGAATACAACACCCTTGCGACCTCCAAGCCCGACTCCTGTTCATCGAAATGAATCTGTTGAAATGTTAATGAATTGGAAGGACTCTGGCGCACCGACCAAATCTGATAACGAAATCAACCGTCTCGCCAATGAGGTTCTTCTTGATCCCAATTTCAAGCTTGAAGACCTTCAAGGATTCAATGCGGCACGAGAGAATCGTCAAAATGATGCCGCGGATGATAAGTCACCATATTTGGACTCCTTCGACAAAGCAAACATCGACATCGAAGTTCCTTCGGGGTCGAAAGATATACCCTCGCGTCTATTTTCTGTTCCAGGACTTCAATACCGCAAATTGACAGCTGTTATACGAGCTGGTTTTTCCTCACCTCTTGCAACCAAATTCCATTTATCTCCTTTCAAGTTATTTCACAAGTCTCCAGGTGGCGAAGAAGAACGAGTCTTCTCAGAGGTGTATAACTCCAATGCCTTTATCGAAGAGAACGACAAAATTCAACGCGCCCCAGTTCCCCCCGACGAGCCACTGGCAGATTGCAAGCTAGAGAAGGCTGTGGCAGCTCTTATGTTCTGGTCTGACGGCACTCACCTGGCAAATTTTGGAACGGCTAAACAGGCTCTGGCCAATCTACATGCTTTTTGGTAATCTTTCCAAATATTTTCGTGCTCAGCCAAACTCGGGTGCTTGCCAGCATGTTGCGTACATACCATCTCTCCCAGATTCCTTTCAAGACTTCGCCACTAGTTTCCATATAAAATAGGGAACACAGAAGAAGGACATTATGACACATTGCCGCCGAGAGCTGATGCATGCCGTCTGGAAATTTTTACTTGATGATGACTTCCTTCACGCATACACATACGGAATGGTGATCAGATGCGCTGATGGTATTTTTTTGCGGCTTGTTCACTCAATCCTTCGATAATACAGTAGGGCGAACTTGCGCACAGATTAGTTAAACGACTCTACGGGACAACAAACAAGCGCAATGCTGAAAGGCAGATCGCAAAGCGCTATCGCAGGTTTGAACGGGCTCGTCTTGCCTTGGAGAGGAAGCGGCTCCACGATCGTGTTACAAATTCCAGAGCAGAAGTCGCCGCAACGGACTACAACAGTAATCAAGATGAGGGAGCCGCGGTGGGAGACTCTGATCTACGGTATCACATCTCTCCTCCAAAAAACAGACCTATCGACATATCCACTGCGATTCGGGACAATAAAGGTGACCCTGCATACCATGTATGTTCTAAATCCCTGAGATTTTGCGAACTTCTTCCCACTGATATCATTTTAGCATTTTTACCGAAGCTTCAAGACCATTTATTGGGACGGTTGAAGAACCGTGACTTCGACGCCGACATGCATGATGAATTTTCAGATGAAGATCGCAACTCTATTCGTTTCGTAGGACGCAAGATCTACTCTGTCCAAACATGCCGCATCTATTATACTACATACGATTTGCAGCGGCAGTCTGACACGATCAACCCTCAAACTCATCCTGACATTATGTTGCGATCTCCTGAGACAGAAGAGGGTGCCGATCCTTATTGGTATGCGAGGGTTATTGGCGTGTATCATGCTAATGTATGGGCGGAAAGAACAGACATCCCAGCCTCCAGGTGCCAGAAGCGCAAGGCGGATGGATTTTCTTTGGGTTCGCTGGCTCGGTAGGGAACCGGACTATCTTTCAGGTTTTCGCCGAGCGCGTTTGCCCAAGATTGGGTTTGTAGAATCTACGGACGAGTTTGCATTCAGTTTTGTGGATCCTGCAAATATCGTGCGCGGATGTCATTTGATACCGGCCTTCCATGGCGGTCGCACCTCTGACCTCCTTCCCATTCCTCGTAGCATTGCTCGATGCTTAAATCCTGGAGATGTAGATGACTGGGTAAATTTCTATGTCAATATGTGAGTATTCTCATTGATATTCATTATCGTTACTTACTTGTCATTGTCAGCTTTGTCGATCGTGACATGTTCATGCGTTATTTCGGCGGCGGAATTGGCCACTTGGATAACAGTGCACAGTGCCAAGGTGACACCCAAGAATCCGATTCCGAGGAAATCGAAATGGAAGTAGATGATGATGGTGACGCTACCGAGGTACGACAAAACCACGAAGACATCGATATGAATAGCAACGGGGTGGAAAACAGTGAAGAGGAAGAGGAGGATGAATTATTGTCAGAAGAAGAGTTTAGTGGTGACAACGACTCCGACGGCGATGATTCCGGCAGGTCAGACGAGGACTCGGACGACAATGGTTATGCTTCGCTTTAGTTATCATACCGCGCCTGTTCTACTAGTACATTGTCTATAAAATGGTTATACGTTCTTTGTAATCTGGCTTGCTACTTATGACTGCCCGGGTGCACATTTATTCCCGCGCGCGCCAAATCGGTTTGCGCGCGCCCGCGAGACCTCAATCTTGTAAAATCAGGATTCCCTCCGGAAAATTAGTTCAGGCAGTCTACTATACCTTGCCTAGGTACATTTTATACTCAGAAAGTATGCATTCTTCTGCCAATTTCACGAGTTATATGTTCCTCAACGTCTAGCAATCAGCGGGCCGGGATTCCGACAGCATCTAATTCCGGTGTGCTCTACTTGAAACAAGGCTTACATTCATACATTCAACTTTATCCATGGTTTGCTCTAAAAAGCTCCCAAGCTGATCGCATAATGGTATTTTGAGAGAGCTGGACAGATGTAAACTTATTTTGCTCCTTTCTTACAACAGAACAAGCAGTGACCGCATCTGTTTTATGCTGCATTATGCACTGTCAATCAACCATTAACCTATTGAAATGCTGCTGATCTTCCCACTTTGCTTGTTGCTTTCTGTATTACTAAAAATGGGCCATTGGTAGCCTTACCGAGGAGAATGTTTGCCCTCATATATCGAAAATCTGCGTTCTATAAATTATAATGTCAGTCATGGTTTCCCCTGCTCTTCTGTTCTTCTTCGGTGCATCACAGTAGCATAAATTCACTCCAATTGGATAAGGAATAATCAATTGAAATTTTATTTCTACATCTAATAGCTTGACCTGGGTCATGTATTTCCGTAGCTGCCATTGAAGTGAAGCTCAGGCTAAACTTCTATCCCTCATATCTAGAACTCGATAATGCACCATCTCAAATTTGAGTTGAAATAGGACAACTGTGAATAGAGTTGTATGCATAAAGTCCGAGCGTACTAGTAGCTTCAAGTCGAGCTTCACACCAGAATTAGATGCTGTCGGAATCCCGGCCCGCTGATTGCTAGACGTTGAGGAACATATAACTCGTGAAATTGGCAGAAGAATGCATACTTTCTGAGTATAAAATGTACCTAGGCAAGGTATAGTAGACTGCCTGAACTAATTTTCCGGAGGGAATCCTGATTTTACAAGATTGAGGTCTCGCGGGCGCGCGCAAACCGATTTGGCGCGCGCGGGAATAAATGTGCACCCGGGCAGTCATATGCTACTCACTGTAACCAGCTGTTAGATGTATGTCGGTCTACATTGACCTCATATTTGCTTCGCAATCTTGTTCAAATAGTATAATGACCTGTCAGGCATTGAAAAGTCGATGTCGACCTTGTAAACTTATTACCGGCCTGGCATTTCACTCATATGGTAAATACCACTTCCACACAACCTTTTACGTGCCTCATCTATTGAAAATAACTTGATATCTAACATATAATGTCCCTATAATCTGATTAAGATCTCACGAGTAGTTACGAGCTACGGTAAGGTGATCACAAGGTGGTGACAAACTCATAGATGCTATATGGCTAAATCGGAATTTCCCCGATTTGCTGATGGCGGCCCATATCGCAAAGTTTGCTTCCCATTCCTTCGAACGCGATGCCTGCCACTCGTTCCTCAAGCATCCCTCCTCGTCCTCAACCCTTTCCTACACAAAGCTGCCATCAGGTTGGCCATGTCACCCACCCCATTTCCGATGTCGAGACCTCGAAGATCCAGCCAACAGAAACGCGCCAAGACAAAGTTCGACCAAGGACGCGCACCAAGAAACCAACTTTTGTGCCTCCAGCCGCCGACATCATTGAAATATCCTCAGACGACGAGTCTCCAGACCTGATACAGCCATCTGTTATTGCAGATTACAGGAGGCAGATTAGCAAGCTACGAGAGGTAAGCTAAGTTGGCGTACTTTTTCTACGAACCTTTCCGCTATTCAGTACAATTGTTCTTATCGTCCATTTTATATTGCAGGAAAGCGTAAAACATAAAAAGGCTTTCGAACGAGCCTCGAGAGAGCTTGAGACAGTACGTGAAGAGAATCAACAACTCCAGGACCTTCGAAAGCTGGCTGATGGAAAGGTCATCTTGGTGCATTTCTACTATTCTTGAACCACATTTGTCCTCTGTGTCTAAAACTTCTCCGGACCTTTCAGGATGCAGCAAAGCTCTCGGACCACTTGGATTGTGAGATCTGCAGATGCCGAATGTGGACACCCTACATGTGCGTTGTGGTTTGTTCTTCACTGTCGAGTGGCTCAGTTTAGGCATGCCCCCTTTCCCTTTCAGCCTCCCGGATTGCGGCCACTCATTCTGCCAGTCATGCCTGCAAAACTGGTTCGACGTAATACGAGCAAAATTTGTGGCTACCCATCGAAACACGCCACGCATAAACCACATCAGCAAACCGTGATTTTTCCCATAGTCTGTCATAGTGTTCCTTAATGCGGCTATAGCGACTATAGTGGCCATAGCAATGATAGGCCACTACGTAGCACTTTAGCGCACTGGGCCCCTTACTCAAATATGTATATAGTTGTTTACAGTTTCATTGATAGACTATGGAGTGTTATATTAAAAGAGATCTCGCCACTTAAATAAAACAGTCGTGCACAATGTTGTACAATTCCTTCACGTGACATGTTGATGTCCGCAAATAGAAATTTGGACTTAACGAAATTTCAATCTCGTTGCATCGCTTTCTTTCTCCCCACCATGTCACCACTTCCTTGGCCCCTCTGTCGCCTCGCCATCACATTGTCAAAGTCGTCCACCATCGCCACCGCCACAACGCCCGAGACCGCCATTCACCGGTGAACTCTCATGCTCCTCGATCTATCGATATCAAGAGGCAGTTTGAGGAGAGGGACATCGTCAGCAACACTCTCAATATTTTGGGTCTCTGTAAGTCCCCCTTATTTGAACTGACATTGGCAGCCTCTTAATCGCCCCCTTGCAGCTGGTAACAATGGAGCAGCCACTCCTACCGATGGCTCGGGTAGCGGTAGCAGTGCATCGGCCGCGTCCTCGAACTCAGTTGCCAGCACTTCACCCAACGTTAAGCGAGATCGAACAAACGAGCGCCTGTCAGTGCCACCAACAATGAAGAGGGACAGGACGGCGACGTACCGTCCCCAAGGCACCCTATCCCCTCATCGATACAGCCGTACATACCTTGAAACCGCCAAAAGGTCAGTCACACACGTCTCCACTCCGTCATACCCTACTTATCGGACATCTTTCATCAGCTAGAAACACGACGAGAAGCTGTCGTTACCACGACAAAACGGATTATGCAGGGATTAGGCAAGGAGAGTCGCACCAGCAACGTAGCCGCTCGCTCGTCGGTAAGCCAACCCCGCTACCTACGCATCCTGATTTGGGATGCAGATGCGTATACTTACATACGTTTTTGCTCCTTGCAGGCCTAACGATGCACGGAAAGCCGGAACCTTGAATGCACACCCTCCGCCTTCGCACCCTCGCCTCATCTAACATCCCAAACAATGTCTCTTGTCCTCGCTGTCGGCGGCTGCACCAGCTTTCTGGCAATCACGGTCAAGGGCGAGCGAGCAAGAGCAGCGGAACCAATGAACGAAGGGGTAGCTGTGATTCAGAAAGACGCAGGAGACAAATTGTCAGTGAGTATTTCGTTCGTTTTGCGTTCAGAGGTGGGCGTGTACTTACGATTCATCCTCTCTATGATCTACTTAGATAGTAACTAGACGACATGACCTATCAGCAAGGCAGGGCAAGGACTTCATTTGGGCGGTTCTGGAGGTGGCCAGCCGGTGATGGATGGATCGCAGGCAGGGTTCGGGGTGGATTCTATGAGTCCGTGGGGCGGCGATGGCGAGAGGGATGAAGCGAGTATTCAACATTCAGTACGTGTCGTATTTCGGTCATGGATAGTCTTTCACTCACCTTTTACGTCTAGGTTAGCCACGTCTGAACCAGCACCCCCACCCGCCGACTGCGAGATCATGCTGGAAGTGGCCAGCATTGCGGGCCAGCATGCATCCCCCACTTTCAACATGTCAGCCTAATGTCTCGCCACCTATCGATGCCCCCTTTTACTTTGGCAGCACGGTGGACACTCGGCGGGTTATGCATGGGTTTGGGTTGGTGGTGGGCATACGGAGCGGCAGGAGATGGCTGCGGAACAGCCATCGATGCGCTGTATGTGTATACTGTGAGTGTTCTGTCTGTTCCGATCGGGTTGGAGACGTGTGCTCACCATCTTCCTTCTCTCTCTGCAGCGTTCGAAATGCCGTCTGTGAGCTAGACAGCCGTGGACGTCGTCGGCGAGGGTAGAGAGGGGCAAGGGGTTGTGGATGGCTTACCTGGCCTCGCTGGGTGCGTGATTACTTCGTTTCTACCGCCCTCCTGACCCCACTCACTGCGTTTTCCAGCAATCCAGACATAGCGTTGCTATCGAGGGCCTGGTTCCTCAGCGTGCGAGGATATAGGCAGAGGGGTAATGTACATGCGCCGAGCATAGCTACTCTCTGGCGTAGATCGAGGCTGGGTGGTGTGGGTTCATTCGTCGACACCTGGGGATAGAAGCGGGTGAGCACGAACGAAGACTGTAAGTACGAGCATCGTTCATACCTTTTCAATGGCATGGTGTGCTGATAGCTAGCTATATTCTCTAGATACGGGATCGTCGACATGCGTGTTAGTGGAAGGTGAGCCCTCGACTACACCCAACTCTGCCACAGATTCGTCTGCCAGCTCACCCTCCACCTCTGCTTCGTTGTCCCCTTCGGCCTCTGTTACCCCATCCGCTTCTTCCTCAGCTGCAGATTCGTCCACCACCCCGCCTCCCGCCTCCTTCTCAAGTTCGGCCTTGGGAGGTATCTTAAACAGTGTCGGTAATGGCGCCAGCTCCAACGCCGGCAATGATTACCCTCGATTACCATCTCGTGTACATTGACTGGCCTTTAGTCTAGTATTTACATGTGTATTCGGTAGTTCAAATATATTACATTGTTAGCTATCATCTCGAGACCTACAGAATAGTATGCCATGATTGAATACAAAAGGCCCTGCAGAGGAAGCCCAGCATAGAACTGTGAAGACATGACCTAATGCTATATAGCAATCCATAGTGGGCCATAGTGCGCTGCCGCATCTATATATAAACGTGAGAATGCTATGTAACGCTACGCATTCGGTACCCTATGCTATGACACTATGGCACTATGTAGCGCTCGGCAGCACTCTGCCGCGTCCCCCAGGTTTGCTGATGCACGCGTTCATGGAGCTCCTGCGTTCACTCATGCAGCACCCAAATCTTGCTACTCATCCATATGTGCAAACGATGTCAATGATCGCAAACCATATGCCACCGCATCCTGTCTATACCTGTCCGGCGTGTCGAGAACAAGTTCGTACGTGTCCTACAGAGGCCTTCGCTTTCAAGGCACTTGTCAGCACGATAGCCACTGCCACAGGTGAACCTGTCCCCAAGCAGAATGCCCCGCCAGTAAAAAATACCCCAGGTCCTTGGGATGATTTTTTCCCTCCCAAGAAAACATAACCTTTTAGACTCAGCCATAGATTGAACCCTTGACCTGTCTTATCCTATTTGTACCGTGAGCAAATCCTATTTTCTCCGCAAGCACTTTTACTCACCCATAGTCTCTCAGATAGCTTTCTTAACTGTCCCAATTTGGCGGGCCTGTTAAAAAACCACCACTTGGCCCAGTCATTGACACCACCTACGAATAAGGTCGTCGATGAAGCTGTGAACTACGACCCTACAGGCTACCATGGATGCTATGATCTATCTTACCCTATCTCCCGAGGATGGAAGACTGCAAGCATGGGATTGGACACCAGTTAGTTCGACCATTCCGTCCGTCCAGCCACCATATTTATTGGGAAAATGTGGATGATTTTTTGGAGCTGGTTGTTAGGTGCTTGATTGTTAGTCACGGGTAAATCATTTTCAGCCAGTGAATGTAGCACTTATATTTTGTCGCCCATATGATATTGTCAATTTGTCATGTCTTGCCGCTGAGAATAACTCTTCCTTTGATGTCGCTGAACCGCAGTTTCAATACCCTGTTTCCACTTCAAGATCAGGAAAACTACATGTTCACTTACATGACTTACGTGGTTTTGACAAGTGACCAAGTGGTTTAAGTGACTTCAAGTGCCTAAGGTAAGCTCACTTGGGTAAGGAGGTCCTCGTCTTAGCCAAGTGAATTCTCTTACACAAGTGAACTCAAGTGAATCCAAGTCAACTTTCAAGTGAGTAAGTCATAAGACAAGCGGCTCTCAAAGTGAATAAGTGACGAATTTTCGGGGTATTATTTTGCTTTTGATTACAGCAGAATTCACGGCTCAGGGTGGGATAGCGATAAGAGTGGGCAAAAAGCATGAATTGCATCTATATACGACATAATTGGCCTCCGAGCCCTTGCCAAACAGGCCAGGGATGTCAAAGCATCCTCAAATCCCATAAATCTACCACTGATCCACCCTCAGTCACTGTCCTCCTCAAAAAGTAATCCACGTGCGTCGACAGGGCTGCTAGATGCCAATGACAAGGCGACAGGATGACGAGGGGTAGGTAAGAGCTCAAGCGCGCCCTCGTTGATCTTTTCCCACTGCCGCGGTCGAAGTTTCGCAATGGAGGGAAAGTAGCTCATGTGCCGAGACCGTCGCAAGAGCCAAGGCCCCACGCGGCTCGCTATCCACCATCAATTCCTCGCAGACACTCGATGTCATGTTGAAATAAGCTGCCAAACCAGCCGAAATAAAGGGCGACAGAAACAACCCTTGATAGCTCTAGATATGATGCAAAATTAGTATACAAATCATGAGGGAAATCTGAGCCAAAGAGCTGACTGATGGCTCCTCAGAAGAGCAGGGATGGAATCTCCAAGCGAAGGGTATCCGTTCAGAGTTGCCTTTCATGAAGGAGGCATGCGCTGCGCGAACTGTTGGATCTTCAGAGTACTCTGCCATATATGTGTCGACTGCGACCTGAACTGCACGAGAAATGCTACCGCGCCACTCATACCAACGCTGGACAGCCTAGTAGATGGATTATGTATGGCGGATGAAAGGAGATGATGAAAGACGTACCACAACAAAGATCGGGCAATCAGCATCGATGGGCTGCGGATTCCGAGGGTGTACCATATCCCATATCTCCCTCAGCTCATCGCACAACTCCAAACCACTAGTATTCCACGGATTTTCTTGACAACCAGCAAAGTTGCGCCACGCGGGAATGATATGTTCCTTCCAAGCCTTGAGCGTCCCTGGAGGCAGGTCGTTCTGAGTATAGACTTCCTTTCTTTCCTTCTTGATTGCACGAGGGCGCCCGGAAAGAGCAACTTCCATTGATTCAATCTTGGCAGTCGGCGCACCTCGAATAATTTTCGCGATGGGCTGAGAAAGAAGTAAGCATCTGTACTTGAAAGCAACGTGCACTACTTACCTTTTTTTCCCCAGCCTTGGCAGATAATAATGTAGGGGATGATTCCGCAAGTTCATCGTCCAAGATACCACCAAATCTAGAGGAAAAATTTGGATCGTGAGCAGTACCTGGAGTTTCGGTGGGGAGAGACTTCGACGGGCCCAAAGCTTTTTTGAATTGCGTGGTGAGGTTGACACGGCTTACAGAAGCTTCAGGGAGCAAGCCAGAAGGAAGAGCTGGCTTCAGCTTTTTAGTTGCTGGCCTACATAGAGAAAACGTCGAAGATTGAGCATGAAGGACAATAAATAAGAAAGAAAAATGGACTGAGTATCGTCACGTTGATTGAGAAGTTTGCGCTTGCTTGTATCTAAAGCTGCTGATGCAAACGTCCATCGAAATCCTGTATTACCTCTGTCGCTTATTATTATGTTGCCACTTCGCTTCCTGTGTGTCACAAAGTCCGCCACTGGGGTAGTTTGCAATCGGGGGTTTCACAATCGATCAGGTCTCACCCAACACATCCACTCCCAACACCGTAAATTTGCTCCAGAAATACCGGCTCCGGCTCCCATACCACCTTACGAAAACTTTGACCACGAAGGTCAGCATGAAGCAAATGAACCGGTGCTGCCTATCCAACAGCCGGAGATAATCAAGCATCCTATTTTAGACGGTGATTATTCACTAAACTGTATGTTATCGAGATATTAACATTCGAAATGCAGGGACGCCATGCAACAAGGACGGTGTTGACCTGCCGCCAGGTACCCCTCCTATCAAAATTCCCGCAAAACCTTCAGATTACGCGCCCTACCAAAATCGCGCTGATTTTGAGCTGGCGAATTTCCTCTTCAATAAGAACCAAATGCCAGGATCCCAGATTGACGAACTTCTCAACATCTGGGCTGCCCGTTCAACCTCCGACCCTCCCTTCGCTGATCATAAGGATCTTTACCGTACAATCGACGCAACTGTCCTTGGCGATGCCCCATGGAGCTCCTTTTCTGTTACATATTCCGGTCCTCAGCCTGCAGAAGGAGAGGAAATCCCGCCATGGATGGTTTCTGAATACGAGGTTTGGCATCGCGATCCTCGTGTGGTTATGCAACAGCAGCTGTCGAATCCCGACTTCAACGATGGGATCCACTATGCACCATTCCAAGAGACGGACGCCAGTGGTGAGAGAAAATGGCAAGATCTTATGTCCGGAAACTGGGCCTGGAAGCAAGCGGTGAGTCATTTTTGATTGACAGTGACATTGAACATCTATTTAATCTATTTACAGGATACTATCGCCGAGGACCCAGAGACACATGGAGCGATGTTTGTCCCTGTCATTCTTGGCAGTGATAAAACGACGGTCTCTATTGCGACAGGGCCAGACCGAATACTACCCACTTTATGCCTCTCTTGGAAATGTTCATAACAGTGTTCGTCGTGCTCATAGAAATGCGGTGACAATCATTGGGTTTCTTGCAATACCCAAAAGTATGTCTATCATGCTGCCCTCCTTTTTCAAATCTTTGAATGTTAACGACTGTTTAAACATTCATAGCTGACCGTGAATATGCGGATGATGATCAGTTTCGCAAATTCCGTCGCCAACTCTTCCACTCATCACTCGCGGCCATCCTCGAACCTCTGAAACCGGGAATGTCAAAACCTGAGGTGGTACTTTGCCCGGACGGTCATTATCGCCGTGCGATATATGGACTTGGCCCTTACATTGCGGATTATCCCGAACAATGTCTTCTTGGATGTATCGTCCAAGACTGGTGCCCACGGTAATATGATCTTACTATATAATTTGCCTATCACTGTTCTGATTGCTCTCAGGTGTACTGCTTTTCCTCATGACCTCGATGGGAAGGCAGGGCTTCGTTCGAATGCCCACAGAGATGCGTTGATAGACGCGCTCAGTCTCAAATCAGCATGGGCCGATTACGGTTATGTTGGGGATGTCATAGTAAGGTTAATTTCCATCGTTAGACACATTTTCTCATACCTATTGCTAGCCATTTACCGCTGACTTTCCTCGAGCTGACATCCACGAACTCCTAACATCTGACCTTCTTCACCAAGTCATCAAAGGAACCTTCAAGGACCATCTCGTTACATGGGTTGGCGAGTATTTAGTTATCAAGCATGGGAAAACAGGAGCAGCAGCCATCATGGCCGATATCGACCGTCGGTGCGTCTCCTCTTTTAAAACCCAAAAAGTCTTATTTATATATTCTCATTAGCATTGCCGCAGTTCCATCATTCCCTGGCCTCCGTCGCTTCCCTGAAGGGCGTGGATTCAAACAGTGGACAGGTGACGACTCAAAAGCGCTCATGAAGGTTTATCTGCCCGCCATTGTAGGTCATGTTCCAGCGCAAATGGTTCAAGCGCTGGCCGCCTTCTTGGATTTCTGTTACCTTGTCCGCCGCTGGGTTCATACCGAAGCCACACTCTGCGAAATCGACGACGCTCTGGTTCGCTTTCATAAGCATCGTAAGATATTCGAGGATGAAGGCATTCGTCCTGATGGCTTGTCTCTTCCACGCCAGCACTCACTCGTGCACTACAAGACCGTTATTCAGCTCTTTGGATCTCCTAATGGCCTATGCTCCTCAATCACCGAATCAAAACACATCAAGGCCGTCAAGGAGCCGTGGCGACGTTCAAGTCATTACAAAGCCCTGGGCCAGATGTTACTCACCAACCAGCGCCTCGACAAACTCGCCGCCTCAAAAGTTGACTTCATTGCTCGCGGTATGTTGTCAGGACCACTGCCGGTAGCTGGAGTAGTCTTAGAGGCTGTAGATGATGATGATGGCGATGACGATGATTCTGTGGCTGGCCCTCGAGTCATGGCTGAGGTATTTCTTGCTCGAACTCCAGGTACGCCTTGTTTAGATTTTTTTGTTCGCCTTTTGGTTATGTATTAACTTGTTATTGTAGCCCGTGGTTATCCTACCCAACCCTCCAGCCTCGCACAGTATCTGAACCTTCCAGAGTCGCCTACATTCCTCCACCTTATCCAAACCTTCCTTTTCGACCAACTACATCCAAATGCCCCAAATCCGAGCTTCGAGCAACCTCTCAATGTCCTTCCTACATTCAATGGCCGCATCAAAGTCTTTCATTCAGCAGTGGCGGAGTTCTTCGCACCCAGTGACCCAGCGGGTGTTGGCGGCATGCACCGTGAGCGCATTAGAGCTACAACTATGTGGCGTGGTGAAGGACCACGGCACGACTGTCTCTTTGCCACGAAGGATCCTGATCTCAAAGGCATGCGCGGTCTTCATGCAGCTCGTGCGATTCTTTTCTTCTCATTCAAGTTCAATCATATTCTTTATCCATGTTCGCTTGTTCAATGGTTCTCTGCTGTCGGCGAGGAGCCATGTCCAGAAACGGGCATGTGGATGGTCGAACGAGATTGGGAAGAGGATGGAACTCAGAGTATGGGGGTGATTCATGTTGATAGTATTGTCCGTGGTGCCCATCTCATTCCAGTATACGGAGACGAGTTTCTTCCTCCTTATATCAGTTACTCTAATTCTTTGGATCATTACGCGGCATATTATGTTAGTAAATATGCTGATCACCATGCAAATGAAGTCGCGTTTTGATATTGTACTTATTGAATATATTAGACAACAGGAGATAAGGTATTAAATTTTGTATCAACGATTAGCTATTCTCAACATCTTCCTGTATCTACGGCGAATGGGAGTTAGGAGCTGCAAAACTAACACCATGACGGTGTTAGAACGAGAGGAATTATATCAGTAGCAGATATGTACGAGACACGGCACGAGATGCAGCCTGGACGGAGGTGGTCAGCGGCCAGTCGGATATGATACGGCGTCGCTGGCGGAGACTGGCGAGAGTGTGGGTCATCAGCGTGCGAGGAGGTGAGGAGAGAGGCGACGACGTACGTTGGCCGACATGCGCTGGGCATGTGGTGGCGAATTCCGCTCTCCGGTCGATCAACAGTGGGCGGTACGGATTTGCGCGTCGCTGGCTAGGCATACGAACGCGCTGGTGCCAGTGGGTGTGATGGGATGCAGACCCACGTCGTCAGGCTTCGACGTTCTTGGCGCCATCTCCGAGAACATTTATGAACCTTATGCGCGCCAATTCTCGTCCTTCGTCGTCTGTCTGTGCCTCGAAACCTATCCTATGGTCGACGACAACACCCGCGGCAAGATCTTCGAGGACGAGGAGGAGAGGAGAACGTATACCACGTACCGAGAGATACGCTGGCATGGCGGGAATCTGGGTTTAAACAGGGGGTCAGCAGGAACCAGGGCGGTGAGTACGAGTCCTGGTCGTACCTTTGCTATGCCATGGCGCGCTGATGGGTCGTTTGCTTGACAGGACGGATCGTCAGTCTCTGCTAAGGTGAGCAGCAAGCCTTACTTACATGCATGAGAACAGTTGCTGTCTGTAATGTGATGCTCTAGATATGATATCATCAGCGACAAGCGGGCGGAGAAGAATGAACTGAGGCGCTCACGAGTGGACTATGAACTCGACGCTACGGGCGAGCATGGGCATGATGTACTTGGAGCGGCTAGCCGCTAGTCCGATGATGATGATAGCGGAGAAAAATCTATGTTTGCTGATGTTGTCGCACTTACGACTTGGTCACTTACTGACTTGAATTCACTTGGGACAAATAAATAAATTTGGATTCGTTGTGGCTGTACATCCAAGTGACCAATGTGATCCAACCCAAGTGGTTTCAAGCTACATAAGTCCGGTAAGTGATGTGTAGTTTTCCTGATCTTGTTGTACCACCACCTCAGGACAGCAGCCACCCTGAGTTCTCGGCTCTGAAACCATGATAAATATATTTCTGCAGTGACATCATATTCTTTGATTGCTGCTATTTTGCTATGGTGCGGTCGGACTTTAGGCCGCTACTTTTGAACAGGCGCCAAATCGGCTGGCCGAAAAAAAATTATATATAGGCACAAAAAATAGTTAATTTAATGTAGCTAAGTATGCACCGCAGACCAAATTTTGCAAGGAGCGCAAGCTTTACAATGAAATCTTCAAACATCCTGTGATTGACATGGAAGTAATCGAGGTCTCGGATATGGTACGCTGGATGGATGCCTACAGAGCAGGTCAGAGGAAGCTCAGCTGCAGGTTAAGAAGTTCAGTTCCCGTCATTACACCGTATTCCCGAGGTTGTTGCATTAGAATTAGTGTTTGAGGGTCCGGTTAATTAACCGGAAAATAACCGAGACCTAACCGGACCTTAACCGCAAATAACCGGACCGCGGTTAGTGGTTAATGGTTTTTTAGAAGTATATAACCGGTTATTTTGCGGTTATAGGACCGGTTAGTGACCGGTTATGACCGGTTATTTGTAGCCCTCATTTTTCCCGTTAAAACAAGCCCTGGACCATAATTTTAGGTCAAAAACTGACTGAGTTATGGTTAAAACTATAAAATATCAGTCAAAAGAGTAGATAGCATGTAATAAAATCATAACTCAGTCAGTTCTGTACCAAATTTAACGTTCCCGCAGTCGATTTGAAGCTTAAATGAAGGACAATAACTTATACTAAGTCATAAATATGCAGTTACTGCCGGTTATAACCGGTTTTTAATGTTTTCGGTCTTAACCAGTTACTAACCGCAACTAACTGGTTATAGGTGGTTATTTGCGGTTAGGTCCGGTTATTTTGGGTCTGGGAACAAAGGCTAACTGGTCTCGGTCCCGGTTAGAGCCTCCCGGTACCCAAAAACCGGACCTAACCGGACCTTCAAACACTAATTAGAATTATTATTAGAATTAATTTTGGCTGACTACATTACATAAGTAATTCAGGTAACTATGCTACCTCGCCAGCGCATCGTGATAAGCAGGCGACAAAATCAAACATAAGAGATACGGAGACGAGAGGAGGAGGAGATGATATGAGAGAGATGGTTAGGTAGGGTAAGGGTTTTGGGAGATTTAGAGGAGGAAGAAAAGGCAGAAAAAGTACGGCTAACAACGCCCCAAATGCGAGCAGTCCACACACTCCTTGCTCTTGACCGTCATACTGCTGGGTTTTTCCCACGCTTTTTCATGAGGGCAGGAAGTCAGATTGGCCAGCACCACGCAGAATAGGCCCTCTATTCCATTCTCTGGTCGTTATCTGGGTCGACGGCGTGTTCCCGCGATGGTGGAGTGCTCCCTTGGTAAAGGAGCTTCGAAGGGGCAATAGCCACGCTCTCCATGTGTCCATGTTGCTGCAAATGTGACTACGACATTAAACTACATACTGGGTGAGTCTTCCCTTGGTAAAGGAAGCTAGAGTGCTGTTAGGCGCGCTCACTCGGGGTCTGCATAGACAAGAAACTATCTGCAGCAGAGCCCTCCCTTGGTAAAAGAGGCTCGACGTGGCAATAGCTGCACTCTGCTGCCGCGTTGCGTGGCAACTCTTCACGCGATGTCGTCTGGTTTCCTTTGCCCTGATAGCATCTCAACTCGTGCTCGCGTGTGTTTGAGCATGAGTAGATGGTTGGAGCTAGACGTTAAACTTGTTGATGAGTCCTCCCTTGGTAAAGGAGGTTCGCAGTGGAAATATCCATGCTCTACAACCCGATGCTGGGAGGGATGCAGCTTCCAGCACGTTAGCCCTCAACACCCCAATTCCCGAGAGGGTCTCTATGATAGCAGTTGGCCTGCTTAGAGATAAGGGTCACATAAGAGGCGGCGATTGTGGGCAATAACCAGCCGACAGCTAACACTTGTTAGCTGACAGGCCACCGCCCGCCACCTGGACCAGTCCCAGGAATGTTTCTGTCCATGGTGGTGGTTACTCTACTCGGCCTCATGCTGGGTAGGGGAGACGGAGATCAAGGACAAGTTGCGGATCCGCGCCATTGGCATCAGCGAAGCACTTGCCTTGGAACGGGAAATGATGACTGGGAGGGCTTGACGTCCGTTATTGTCTTCGACGGCATACACCACATCCGGACCGTGGGGGTAAAGATGCTTAGTGCGGGGTGTGTGTGAACTACTAGATAATCAAGTAGTCGCTTTCAATAGACTTTGTAAGGTCTATTAAAGAGATACTATCAAATCCGACTTGCTTCACTTTTAATAACTACTTTACTACACTCAAACACCCAAATCAATGTTTAGTTGACTTAGTTCGTCCAAGGGGAGGATAATAGTTTTATAATATCGATACTTGATAGTAGGTGGGCGATAAAAGAAGGTGTTTAACTATGTAACGGCTCAGGCAAGGCCTTAGGCGCGTTTATAGTCAATGGGTCGTTTTAAGTCCAATAGACTTGTGTAAATTCTGGCCTGGTACTCGGAAACTAGTGCTCTATGCACAAACTGCTAACTGATCTCGCTTTGTCTTGTTCTCCAATTGAGAAGATGGCTCTATGCCCTTTAACTTGTCTTTACTTGTCTCAAAAACTATACTTGTGGAAAGAGGCGCGCAGATGTCTTATCTGCTGACACTACAGTCCCTTAACAATGGCCAGAGGCGCGTAGACGCTTCGTCTACCGACACTACAGTCCAGGTCCCCAGATGTCCTTTGACAAAGGGTAGGTTTTGAACAAGTCACTTAGACAGGTTCCTTGGCTTATAACACTCTTTACTTGTCTTGGCGAATCACTTAGACACGTGTTCTCGTCTTACCAGTTCGTTTATATCGTTACTTGGTTTCTTTTTATATTATGGGACTCTCGCTTTGAAGCTACTTGGTACTTAGAGGTGAAACACTTAAGATATAACTCTTAAGCGCTTGTATCTCGTGGGTGGTAAATTGCTTGTATTCTACGGTGTTACAGGGCTGCTTATATACTACTGAGACAATATATTATTACATAGACGCAATGACGAGAATATAGAGATTTCATGGGCATTTGTGCGCGAGCGGCGGCCTTGTGGAGTACAGTTTCCATGCGCGTCCGCTCAATCATGCCTTTTTGGATGGATCGGGAGCTCAGATCGTCGTCAGCTCGGCTAGCTTAAGCACCTAAGACTTAATCCCCCTCGACCACGTGGTATACAGGCTCGTGTCCTTCTGTTTTCATTGGTATCTTGTCCTGTCATTGGCTATGGACTGACCGGAGCATAGAAGCGCCTATGTCCCATCGGAGACTCTCGGGCAATCCGCGCACATTCTGTCTGAGGTAATGCTTGTGATTAGGGTTGTAACCCTTCATCCTCTGTACCCGATACTCTGGTACCCTCAGCGTGCATCTGGGATCTCGCTATGTCGAGTTATGCACCCCGGAAATCTTCCTGTACCCAGTTATTACCCGATATGGTATGTGTTCCCAATTAGGTATCCCTCTGATCCGAGCTTTGATCGGCGTTGCTACAGGCGCGTCTATGGGCATCTGCTTTACCCCGGCTGCTCCACCGTCCTCGATGCCCTCGGCAATGTCACGCGACCTGTCCTGTAGTGTGCCTAGATGTCCGTTCTTTAATCTAGAGATCCGCGCCCTCGCTGTATAAACCGGATGGTTAAGATATTACTGAAAGGCGCCTATTTCCGTACACTTCATTAGATGTATTGACTAGTATCTCAATAGTTACTAATGATAATGTCTTTATTAAACCGCGCATTCCTCGTTATCTTGCATAGTTTCCTCTAGTCCTTAGTAGTCTTGTCATTGTAATGTCCGGACTTGTAACATTTAGACTACATTATAAGCTTTACTAAGTGCTAAAAATAGCTCAGGTAAGAAGAATGGTAGTCCATTCACAGCTAGCCGCTCGCGGTCTCTTCATCTCCCCCCAACTTAGATATTGACTGTCCCCAGTCAACCTTATTGCACACTATCAAGGGTCTCTCGTTCTTGTTTCTCGGTTCAACATTTGCCTATGCAATCCTTTAGGAGCGCCTATGTTCTCACGACAAAGCTTGTCGTTGTAATGAGAAGCACGGTGCAGACATCCTGCCTAGCAAGCTTTCTTAAGTTGCCAACTTGTGTTCTAAGGTCTTTCTATCCTAGGAATAGTTTCCTTAATCGTTGCTGGTCCTGATCATTGGTAAGCGCTTCTAATGAGTCTGCTTCCTTGAAAGGCTACAGAACTGATTCTATCAGGTTTTAACATATCCTGCGGCTTCTTTCTTGGTGAATACGAAGAATCACATTCCATCATCTTTGCTCGGTTGCAGTCGGTGACTGGTTGCGGCCTCTGAAGCTTCATCTTGGCCCGCGTATATAAACTGGACATACACGCTCCTGTAGACTTCAACACTCTCGCCCTCGTTCGCCACCACTGTCAACAACCACGCTCGTCTTCTACCCTCTCTCTGCTTATCTCATTATGTCTGCTGCCATCTGCACCTACTTGCAGCCTGTCTGGGACGTTCTCCGTCGTAAGCTCCTTATGTTTACGCTTACACCGGCAACCCGTTGCGTTTCCGCTGCCTCCATGGCTCTTAGTGGATTATCCACCCAGATGGTATGTCATGTCTTTTTCTTCTTCGCTCTTGTCTCACTCTTCTCTTTCTAGGGTAATTATATGCATGGGTTTGCGGTGACTAGGTGTGACGCTGGCTGTGTTTCCTGGCGCATGTCGCCGGTGAAACACCCCCTTCGTTTGCCTATTTCCCGGATTTCGATCCTTCCCTGGTTGTAAGTCATTACATCCTCTGCCTTTCATTTGTCTTTTACTGATCACTCTGACCGACCTTTTCTTTAGGCTGATTTTTATCCCTTGCATGCCGAGGAAGTCTCAGAGGCTGCTATGGATAGCGAACCGCCATTCCCAGAGCTCGTCGGGCTGGCTCAGCGACTGTTAGAGGCGACTTGGGTGCATTCGCCCGTCGTAGCTCCTCTTGTCCTGTATTCTCCTTCACCGTCACCGGTGCTTGGTATGTATATCTATGTTCCCTTTCATTGATTCACAGTTTAACCAATCTTGGTTGTATAGCGCCGGTTCCAGACAGGGACCTTGACGAGATGCGTTCGCCCACATTGACGCCTGCTGGTATGTGCCATTTCATATTTTCTTATTGGATCGTGGTTAACTTGGTGGTTTTTAGTTCCCCCAACAATGGATCGCGACGGCGCGCGTCTATCCTCGCCACCACCCATTCCGTCCTTGACCGCACATCCGGAGGATCAACTTCGGTTCTTTGTTGAAATTCCCCCGCCTCGTTCAAAGGGTCGCAAGGGTAAAGGCAAAGCTCGTGCTAGAACCCCGTCCCCATCTCCTGCACCTCCGTCACCTCCTCGCACACTAATGACTCGCGCAGCTGCTGCAAGGTTAGCTGCCAGTTCTCATCAAGAAGCCCGACCAGGAGTTGCCTCTGGCTCGCAGGTCACCCTGGATGTCTCTCCAGCCCCACCTCGACCTCTCAAGCGCAAAGTCGCGGCGCTGGGTGATGCTCGAAGCAAGCGCCCTCGTCGAGAGGTGACTCCTGAGTCCCCAGAGCCGGATTCTTCTTCTTCTAGCAAGTTGGCTGCTGCCCAACTTGCTCTGCTTTTGGGTGCGGTACCCAAACCCCTGGTGAGTTCTTTTGTGTCATTATTGTTCTATGCATTTATTTCCTTGTTTTGTTATCTTTAGGCGCCCCCCGTGTGTATTGCGTGCAGTCTCAAAGGATTAAAACCTGAGGACTGCATCATACCACAGGGTGAACAGGGCTGTATCCCGTGCCAGAGGAGCCACCGTGGCATCTGCTCTTTCAGAGCCAAGCTGAAGGACCAGATGCCGGACTTTGAGACTTTCCTCGAGTTCGGCCAGTCATCTTTAACCAGTAAGTTCCCCATTATTCGCATAGACTTTTTCTTGACTAACTTGTGGACCCCTCCTAGATCTTCAAAATCTATTTGAATGGCTCCAGCGTATCAGTGCCACCAACGTCCTTCAATGAGTGCTTGTCCGTCAGAGCGACCTCGAGATCTCCGTCTTGTTGCGTGAGATCTTGGGTGTCTTGTATCGGCTTGTTGCATCGGATCCCGACAACTCATTCCGGGATTTATACCTCACCGACGACGATGCTATGGGACTTTGATCGACGTTCTGTCGGCCTTGTCTCCTGGCGACTTGTCTTCCAATGATCAGCATCCCCTTCACTCGACCTCCCTTTCCGAGTTGTCTCTTTTGTTGCAGGGGGTTGCTACTCCGCCCTGGCTTCTTCATCCCAGCCATATTCTCCCTCCTCGCACTCGTGTCATTCCGTATCAGGAGAGCGAGCCCGACGCTGACGAAGCCTCTGTATCCATTGACACTGACGCAGAGCGTGCTACCTTAGATGCTCTCGATCGCGACGTGGGTGACTTGGACGATTTCGAGTGCTACCAGTAGTTTTGGACCTGGTAAGTCCCACCTTATCCTTTCTTTCTTATCTTAACCAATACTGACTTCTATTTATAGTCATATAGTCGCTTATCTTGTCTTGTCTTGGGTCTTGGTCATTCTGTAGTATACAGCCCAATGTTTTGTTACATTTTTGGCATCTTTGTAGTGTACTAGCTTCGCTTTCTTAGATAGTTTTAAGGTCTATCTTTTGTAGCATTACTCAGTACTTGTTTTTATATCTTTGCTTTAAATGCACAACCCTCCTCTTGCTATTTGACTTAGAGTCTGATCCATCAAGCCAAATGATGAACATGCCAAACAAAGAGCCAAATAGATGAACAGTTCTAACAAAGAGCCAAATAGATGAACAGTTCTAACAAAGAGCCAAATAGACGAACAGTTCTAACAAAGAGCCAAATAGATGAACATGCCAAACAAAGAGCCAAATAGATGAACATGCCAAACAAAGAGTGCCTGTAGAATTTCCTTATATTGCTATAAGTATCTGAGGCTATCTTTTAAGCATTCCGTAAGACTTTATTTGTTTTACTTGACTAGGTTTATGATGTAAAATCCGTAGTCAAATCGCAAAATTTCGTGGTAAACATAGATGCTCTTATGCATCGGCCATTCGTTCTGGTGTGCGCACCCTGTATTGTTTCAAGTCCATCCTAGAGATCGGTTACTATGTGCGGTTCGTCCTAGAAAGTAGCGTACTGTGATCGGTTGCCTGGAATCAATTTTTACGCCCTCTCCCTTTCAATATAAAACCCAGACATTGGATCCTAGAGCTCCCCATGGCTTCTAACAACCAAGTAGACGTGTCTATCACCCCTCCAGCTTATAATCAAAACCTCCGCGACATATGGGATGGTCGCTCCCATACTACTCCCGAGGAACAAGTCGCTATCAAGAAGGCGAGGTTTACCGCTCTTTTCAACGCTGCTCACAACCTTGACACTGCTCAAATTCACCTTGAAGACGAGTATCCTATTCCAGAGTTTACCGCGTTCACGCAGGCTTTTGTGCGTTGCTCATTATTTATTTCCACATTCACATCATCATTTCTTATCTTACTTCGCTTAGTTGGACTACCACGACGCTGTCCCCGAGGGTACCGTCCATGGACAGGAATCTGCTGGATTCTACTGCATTCTCAATGGGCTTTGGTTCCGTTTAATTGGTACTCCGTGCGAGCATTTTGGTGGCGAGATGGCCGGCAAGATGTATGCGCTTATGTGTTCTCCCACTCTCCCTGCCTATCCGCAGTCCAATACTGTACGCTTTATCATTTCCTATATGTCATTCACTTCTTAACTTTTATGGGTAACTCCTAGACCGCTCACCTGGCCTGGAAACTTGCTAGCGAAGGTGTAGACAAGGTTATCCAGCACATTGAGGATAAACATGTAGTCTGTTACTTAGTTGGCATGCACATTCGTGCATTCCGCGACCTTCAGTTACAGCTTGCTCCTAAGCCTAGACATAGCCATAGAGTTCCTACCCATCTCGTCGTTACTTAGCGTAGTGTAGTGTTTCCTCGCTCGCTTGTAGATCCTTCATCAAAGTTGAAGTGACCCTATTTCCCAGAATAGTAACAATTGATTGGCGCTCTTACGAGGCACTGATTGCAAATCATTACACATCTATTAATAGAAGGCGGAAATCGCTACTTGCGTACTTTGGAAAGAAAACATTTTTCGTTAAGAATTGAGAGACATAGCGACGCACATCGATACAGATAAGATCGACTGAGGTTTTCTCGGTCAAAGCGGCCGCCTCGACAGCAATTTTACTCTGCTGTGTGGCTAAAGTTTTAACGCGTTTACAGATCGCTTGGGCTTGACAGTTTCAACCCTAAGTCCAAGTACGCTATAAAAGCTCGCGAGGATGCAGCGTTTCAACCCGCTTCAGCATCTCTGCTTGGCACCCACTGTCCTTTCTGTCACTATGTCATCTATCCCCGAACTCAACCCTTCTTTTGCTGATGCTGATCTCGAGACTCAGCATATCTTGCACCGTACTCATCCTAGTCGTCAAGACAAGGTTAACGAGCCTGGCGAGCTTTGGAAAGAAGCTCTCTGTTGCCTTCGTTTAATAGTACATGTTGTTTATCTCTTTATAAGCTCACTTATCATTCTTTTGTCATATAGGCGCCCTGGGAGAATCAAATCCCTAGCATTCTGAACGGTGGTCGGGCGTTGCACAACATCGTCTTTGATCTTCGAAAGGCGACACAGTTCCTGAACACCAAGTTCGCTGCGCTCGGATGTGTTCCACTCCGTACCCCTGAATACAATGCATTGGATAATATATGCCTTGCTATTCTTCGGAACAGAGAGGCTCCTGCTCCTCAAGCCCCACTTCTGGTTTCACCTGCCACCGGTGACACTGCTAGTTCTGAGACATCGCCCCCTGTCACGGCCGAGAAGACTCCTACCAAGCCTCCTACTGAATCCGTGGTGGTGAGTACCTCTATCCTTCTTCCCTTCATTCTCTTTCACCTATCTGCCAACCCTTGCACCTACTAGCTTGAGAAACGCGGTGGACGGTTGTACAAGTCCAAAGCGCTTGTCGACAGTGACTCTGCTGAGGTGGAGTTTGTGTCCTCTACCATCAGTAACCCAGAGCTAACCATTCGTTACCAGGATGATGTGGTACTTTTACTTTCCCTAGCCTCCTGTGATATTTCGCTAACATTATCACATTTTTAGGCGATGCTCGTTGACGACGATGCTTCCTCTGTGCCCGACCTTTTCACCAAGAAGGTTATACCGTTCGGTGCTCCTCCATCGAAGCCTACGAAACCCAAGCGCAAGACTAACAGTCCTAATGATAAGGTGCATCTCCAGCTCTCGTTTTTCATTTCCCCTCATACTTATAATCCTTTCTTTTATTAGCCTAAGCGTGCTGAGACTGTTATGCTCAAGTACGACGCCGTTCCCGGCCTCGATACTACTAGCAAGGCTCTCAAGAAGGCCAATAAGTATGCCGGTTCTGGCAAGAAGGCCAAAGTAGATGGTAACACCATGTCGTCCTCTAGTGGTACGAGCGCTTATCCCTTCCGTTCTTTCTTATCATACTTAACTCTTTGTTTAAATGCAGCGTTGGTCCTGTCTCCCTTTGTTGAAGCGGAATTGCTTGCCCGAGCTCGCGATGCTGCTTCTGGCGAAACAGACTATATGCAAGACCCTGTGGCTTTGGAACACGCCTTAGGCCATGTCCGCTCTGAGCTTCACAACTACTCCTTCAGGATCCAGTACGAACTTCAGCAATACGACAACGTGACTCAATCCATTCAAAAGCTCCAAGAAGCTCTGGACCGCGTTCGCATTAGCAGGAAGTAGGCGGTTTCATCGGTTGAAAGCAGTCGAACACCTTCGTTTTTGTAGTCTTGCTAGAGGTTTTTACTTAGGTACTTTGTTTCGTACTTGGGCAGTTTTCCCTCTAGTCATTCTACCAGTGCTCCTTAATCCTTCATCGTCTGAGTCCCCTAAGTCCTCGTCCGTTCTTTAATCTAGAGATCCGCGCCCTCGCTGTATAGGCCGGATGGTTAAGATATTACTGAAAGGCGCCTATTTCCGTACACTTCATTAGATGTATTGACTAGTATCTCAATAGTTACTAATGATAATGTCTTTATTAAACCGCGCATTCCTCGTTATCTTGCATAGTTTCCTCTAGTCCTTAGTAGTCTTGTCATTGTAATGTCCGGACTTGTAACATTTAGACTACATTATAAGCTTTACTAAGTGCTAAAAATAGCTCAGGTAAGAAGAATGGTAGTCCGTTCACAGCTAGCTGCTCGCGGTCTCTTCAGCGGCGAGTTTGGGTGTCACAAGAGCTGGTTTTGCGACCCTACGGGAGACGATTGCGAGGGAGATGTTTTCCAAACTGGATGATGAGGAGCAGAGACGTTGGAGGTTGACAGCGACAAAGGAGCACAATGAAGCAGTGGCCGCTTGGAAGAAGAAGATGGAAACTCCGCCTTCGACTGCTCCAGAGGATCGCCAAAGGTACGTTCTCAGTTTGTTTTCACTTAATTCTGGGATGCTTATTTCAAAATTTTTGCCTTTAGATGTATCATGGGCTTGGTGTGCTTTGCCCAACCTATCCTGGATATGATAAGCGAGGCCACAGGTTGGAAAGCCACCCTGATTGCAGGAGGGCCTGAACCTGCTCATGGTGGTCATCTTAATGTCATAAGGTATGCATTTTCTCTTTCTCTCGATCTCCTGGGTGCTGAGCCATTTTCCTAGTGTTTATTCTGGGACCACGACGGGAGACGTTCCGATGAACTTTGGGAAATCAGAACGCGTTCGTTACAAGGATGACATTGTTCCTATCTACAGCTCCTTTCTCAAAAAGTGTTATTGTACATTTAGACGTTTGTTTTGCCCCTCGTGGTTGCTGACTGGGTTGTAGCTCCTGAAGAATGTCATGCCCGGGCGCTTCATCATGAGGACGAATGTATGTCCATGGTCTCACTGGATCTCGAGAGCGACAATGCGAACTTCGACACCATCGTTTCTGAGAAGGACGGCGTCGACTCGGCAGTGACTGGAGGCATCGCAGGCTCTTTACCTGCGCCTACACCTGCTCCTCCACCTCCAACTCGTCGTTCTGCTCCTCCTTCGCCAATGGGTCAAGATTCCCCCCCTCCACCACTGCCACATTCTCGCCCTCCTTCGCCATCCTCGCATTCTCCTCCTCCTCCTTCGCCATCTTCGCATTCTCCTCCTGCTTTGCCACCTTCGCATTCTCCCCCTCCTTCGCCACCTTCGCATTCTCCTCCTCCTTCGCCTGGCCCTTTGAATCCACCAGCTCCAACTGCATCAAGTGCTCCTGCGCTGTCGCCTTCAAACTCAGTTTCGGCAGCAGCCGCAGCTCCGTTATCTGGGTCCGCCTCAGGCATTGCGAGCACCACAACTTCACATGGAAAGAAAAGAGATCGGAGGGCCATAACGGAAGGGACGAGCGGGGAAACCTCCGCTCCTGATGCCACCAATTCCGGACTGTCTAAGAAACACCTCAGATCGAGTCGCGCCAATGCTGCAGTTCCAGCGAGGCGCTCCAATGCGAAATCGTCGCAGCAGCCTGCTGGACTCATTGCTGCCCCAACCGTCGCCTGCATCGAGGTGCCTCCTGATGCACCAGACTGGTTCAAGAAAGCGCTTGCAATGTTTCGGCACAGGGACGTCGGCACCAATTCGCGTTGGAGGGAGCTTGTGGAGCTGTGGGTAGCCTTAGACGTTCAGGCAGAATATCAGGAGGTTTCAAAGCTCGCAACGACAAATTGGCCGGCTGCTGTGGGGGGTTGGATTCAGAGGGCTCGATCAGCGACGTGGCGCCCTCGGATCACCGATGTTCTTCAATATGCCATGGATTTCATGCATTGGTGGATTGCTCTCCAGCCCAAATGGAGGGTTTCAGTTGACGGCAAGATCTTGGTTGAGGAGGTGGGAGGAGATTGGGATGTGCTAAGGAAGTCGGGGCCGAATGGTCTGGTGGTTGTAATGGCGGCCTTATTTTATTGGGGGTGTGTCGTCGAGGCAGGACAAGAGGGGCAGGACAAGTGGTTGGCTGCCGTGGAGGATTGCCTCACTGCTTTTGGGCACCTCCAGGAAACTTCTTAATGCTTCTTCGCTTTTTCTGTCGCTTTTTTGTATATATTTGTTTAATATGATGCTCTTAATATGAGCCCACCTTCCTGGCATGATAATTGGACCCCAAAGTGGCAAATACATATTCTATGGGTGCCCTAAACTTTTCAAAATCCTCTAAGTCAAACTACTTCCCAATGCGGAAAGTGGTTGCAACGTCATCCGGATGCATCGCAAGCCATCCATCCCTTGCCCGTTCACTTTGAGACATAAATGTTATACCATTGGATTCAGAATGACCAGTACTATACATTTATCTATTTTATTTAATGAATAACGGAAGGGAGAAGCGTGCGGCACGCCAGATGGGATGAGGAATCTATTTATATCACTCATTTCAGCGGGTATGCTGGACCGGTAGTATCTAATCTATAGATAACAGGATCAGGCACCATGCCTGTGTCTAAAAATATGAGCTCGGAATGGAATATTGATGGGAACGGAATGACGGAATGATGGGAACAGAATATTGATGGCAACGGAATGACGGAATGATGGGACCGGAATATTGATGTGCGCATCTATTTATAGAACATCATCCAAATGCACCAGCACCAATCCACCCATTCCCGCCCCCCTCGACGTGCGCAAAGGGCGGGAATGGGTAGGAATATATTGCTGGACCTCAGCCCATTTTTTTCCGCGCTCCAAAGCGCCCACAATGATGAGCGGGGCCAGATTTTGTGCCCGCCAGTCAAATCTATACATTGTTGATGTCTGTTTACCATGACCCTCGCCCAGTATAGAGCGTCATCCACAGCCATGCGCGCCAATCCACCCGCTCCCGCCCTCCCCGATGTGCGGAAACACCTAGAATAAATCAAATAATATATATAGACCCTAACAGAATTTTTCCCGCACTCAAATGCGCCCCCGACGACATACAGCACCATATTTTGTGCCCGCCCATCAAATCTATGCATTGTTGATGTGTATTTACTATTACCCGCCCCCTGCAAGGCTGCCCCGGCTCATCCGGCATGCAATATACAGTGTGTTGCATGGTCTTAGGCAACGGCCTAAGTGGGGCAAACCTGTCATCTATGTATAACGTATTTTAGGCCACGGCCTAGATATCATATATAATTCTAGCTTACAAGGCTGACAGGTCAATGTTGTCTATAGTCAGTAAATTGTCATTACATTGTATTCTCTAGTCGTGGCTGATCATACACTAGTCATACATCAGTCAAACTCTGATGACGGCAAAATGCAAATAAAATAGTCATAGAAAAGTCAGATCCCAGTCATTCTCTTTAATATTCCTCCCTCCAGGCATTTAGAAAGCACAAAGAACAAAGGTATATTCCTAGGCCAGATACTAATATGTACCAATACAAAGATGGAGGGATATATTACCATAATCCTAAACCCAGCATAGTGCCTCATTGCCTGTTCCTAACTTGACTCAATGACCGCATCCATGCCGGTCCACGAATTCTATTCCCTCGAGGATTTATTCTGCGCTTGGTGCGAGTGGAGGTGTCTGCACAATGTATGAGTCAATGGCGCGCAAGAAAAGGAAAGGAGACATACCCTTGTCTCGGAATCCATCCCCGTCCGTCGACCCTCTCCTCGAGCCTTCTGCGTAGCGTTAAGTCACTGATCAGTATTATATGATGTCGGAAACTTCCAGAATGCCTGATAAGGCTGAAATCTTAATAATATTCAGGTTTCTAATCAGGCCTGAACAGGGGAGGAGTTAGCATGATCAGGTGACTGCATTTTGCATGATTAGGTAAATTATGCATGATAAGAGGAGCGCTTTATGAACAGGAAGATTTATTTATTTCGCAAACATGGAGGCTCGAACCAAAAGTTTCTAGACTACACTTTATGTAATGTAGTCACCAAACTTACTGACGATCAAAACCACTGAGTCAAAGGGCTGATGAAAATGAAATCCTACTCCACAATATATCTAACAGCCACTCAAACGTACCCTGAACAGGCTAACTCCTACCCTTATCAGGCCTGATCAGAGAAGCCCAATATTATCAGCATTATCGGCTTGATAAGGCATTCTGGAAGTTTCCGACACAGATCCGACTTTCTGACCTTAAACTTTAAAGTTAAGACAGCTTAAGACAGAGAATGATCCGACCGTTAGGTACACGTGACATATTTATTATATATGGATGTCATTGTCACACTGCAAAATCATGGCCCACCAAAAGTCGTAAGGATCTATCGACGTCCTATCACTCTAAAACCCTCTACCTAACGGTAGCGGGAATAACACATATGGTAGCTAAGTATTTAGTAAAGCAATACTCAATATAATTTATATTGTCTCATCTTCATATCCAAAGAGCTGTACGTCATCGTAGCCGGGTTTTTCAACTACTTGGTTGTGCGGGCCGAGGCTGCGCCCGGCGTTACGAGTCCTTTTATTAATAATTATATCACATGCACTCCCCTAATTCATGGTTCAATATTGTCTTCCTCCGTACCCTCATATCATAACTTGTTGTTTTTTGACATTTCCATTCCTGTGCCACGTTTAATTCACTTGAACTCAATACCCATTTTACACTGACTCAGAAGGAAAGCCTTAGTAGAAATTCATTCAAATTTTAGGAATAGTCAAATAGTTATATTGAAAGATATCTAGTTACATCTGAGACATAAAGTAAATACTGAGCTGCAGGCACTCGTTGAAGGGATGCACAGGCTGTGGCGTCAAGTAGAGCAATTGTGGCAGTCGAAATCATGGATCGGTGATCGCGGTGTCAAAATGATAGGCATGAGTGGGTGCTCACAGCTGCTTCACAGCGAGCGGGTTGGTGGGGGTTCAGCATCCGATGTCGGTGCTGTGCATACTCACATTGGCGAGGGAAGGGGAGGGAGGGCAAGGCCGCGACCTTGAGCTCTGTTCCGGTTGAGAAAAGGTGTGCTGTGTGGTGTGGGTGATACATACCTTGTTCCCCCAAATCCTTCCAGCGGTGCGATTGTTGGCATTGTTCTGTTCATCATTGTGCAGCTGGCATGTCACTGCATGTGCCGGGACTGTCCATGTGGTCGAAGGTGGGGAGGGCACCACTATGAACCCTAGGCCCAGAAACAATTCCTAGTTTGACCGGAAATAATTCTTTTTTCCCGGTCTAGCGGGGATCCGACAGGGAAAAGTCGTTTCTGGTAAAATTTCCCCGTCTTCAGACTGGTAAATATTTTCCTGGTTTCACAGGATTTCTTTTCTCACTAGCCAGATTTATACTAAATTTACCAAATATTTATCTCGAAGCTTGTCCGTTGCAGTTTCTATGCCAATTCCAGATTTTCCCATGTGTATTCTAACCCTTATCCAACAAAAAGGACCATAGTGAGCTTGTAATAAGCTCAAATCAAGGAGTAATTCTTTTTTCCTGGTCTGGCGGGTACATATTCGATGATCAGGGGAAAATTGCTAAGTCCAAACAGCGTCATGTGATTCTCCGTATTCAGCATGAGCGGCGAGCGCGGAATTTGAATTCCATTTCGTCGCTCTCACTGCCATCAGGACTTTCACCGCCATGAGGATCCTCCTCGCCTACATCCATCTCCCGCCCTCTGCGCTTCTATTCATGCTTTTTCTTGACATTGCCCATTTGCCAAAGTCAAGGAAGCACCACTTCACTGGCTGTATGACAAGAACGCGTGGGTGAGGCCCCAGGTCCGATGTCAGCCGCCATCGCCGCGGCTGCTGCAACTCGTCTTATGATAAGGGCCAATGTTTCAATGTATTACAGGCTTGGGGCTGTATGTTTCTTCCTCGTTTCCCTTCTTCATAATGTGAACTGATCGGATGTGTGCAGAACTCGGCCAATATTATTGTTCAGAGTAGAATAATGGGTCAGTTGCAGGAGGAAAAGATGCAGGTATATGTTCGTTTGGGCATCAGGCTACTGTACAAGGGTGCTACGAGCCGCATGGAGGGTGCAAGAGGTGCGTCAGTTCAGTTTTGTCGATTCTCTAGGATATATATTTACGCTGGTCGATGTCTTCAGCTCGACGTCTCCTCAAGTCGCTATCTATCAAGTAGGGTGTTAAGTACGACGACACCGAGTCGGCCAAAGAAATTCCTACTTTTGTCGAATTCCACGGGCTAAACGTGGATGAAATTCTCGATCCTCTCGACTCGTTCAGTACGTCTGCTGCCCTATCATGAATTTAACCGATACTAATTCTTCTTTCTCAGAAACTTTCAATGAATTCTTCTACCGGTTAGCAAGCTCCTCTATGATCTCGGTCCTTATCTAACTCTCTCCAGGAAACTCAAGCCCTCTGCTCGCCCCGTGGAGAGCCCGAATGACCCTTACCGCCTCGTCAGCGCTGCGGATTGCCGTCTGATGACGTTCGAGACTGTCAGCGAGGCTACGCATTTTCATATTGTACTATCGCCCTACTGTACCTACTATGTATTATGTACATTTACTACTATTAAATGCAGAATTTATTTGAACAATCCATATGCTGTCCGACCTAAGAAAAAACCATCTGAACTTGAGTAAAACAAACTAGTAATACCAGGAAAATCAGCCTATGCTAGCCTCAGGAAAGATTCTACGTGAAACTAGACAAAATTACTAGTTATACCCTGCCTAGACGAAACCGGGAATGGTGGCCATGGGGCAGGACATTTTTCCTGGGTCATTCCTGGTTATGGAATTTCCCGTCTGACGGGGGATATGTCAGTCATACCCTGAATCTTTCCCGGCCGGACAAGGAAAACTCCCTTGAACGACAGGTTATCAAACCGGGAATTCTTCCCAGCCCTAGGGTTCATAGTGCACGGCAGCGGCCACAGGCGCGTGCTACACAAAAAATGGAGGGTGGGTAGTTAGCAAGGTTGTGCAGATGAAAGGATGGGGTTGAGGGTGTACTCACCTGTCTGATGCTCCTGGGGCGCATGAAGTGCGAGGTTGGTTCGGAACCCACTAGGCAGATATTACGATGGCGTGGGCTTTTGTTTGGTCAAAAGAAAGGGAGGGGTAGGCCACAGGCGAGAGGATGACCTCGAGGCTGGTTCTGAATAATAAAAAAAGGAAGGGGTGGGGGCATTAGCGGAGACGTACGGGCTGGGTGGCCATGTACTTGGTTTCATTTTCCTGCTGTTCGTGCTGTGGTGGGGTCAGGTCGGTACCCACGGTATCTACATCTGCAGGAAATGAGGGTAGCGGGGGTCAGCAACAGGGTAGGGGGTAGTGACCATATACCTACATTCATCAGTTCCCTCTTCCTCCTGGCGCCCTGCCTCGCTGGCATCGTCGGGTTCCGTAGCCAGCTTGCTGATGACGCAAAACAGTGCTGATGAGCCCTCATGGCTTGCTGGCATAGGTTTTCTTGGGTCCTTGTTGGCTCCGTAGGTTCGCGGTGAGGAGAGCTACAGATGGCGATGGTAGCAGGTTGGATGCAGTGAGTGATAAGGAGGTGGTGGCAAGCTGGAGCAAGAGGGCAGCAGCGAAAAGGCAACACGTATCGGACAAAGGCAGCCGGTGATGCCATCACTCCAAAATAGGAAAGTTGTTCCTGCGGTATTCCAAGCGTAACACTTTTTTCTGTGGAGGGTTGGGTAAAAAGGACGATTCCTATAAATAGGACTCGTAACAAACCAGAAGTTTTCTGGATCATCCTCGAGATAGGGAAGTGGCTGCATCGAAACCACAGAAATAATCACAGTAAATGGGATACATATGATGCTTTCTTGTCCAAGATAGGCGCATGCATAGCCTAGGATTCGTCATCACTGGCTCGCTGTTGACTAGGGTTGGGTAAAAAACCTCCAGGGGGGGTAATTTACCAGTAATTTACCTCGAAAATTTTTTCTGGGAGAGGGACAGGTAATTTACCAGTATTTTACCCGTAATTTACCATCACGTGATTTGATTTTTTCGTAAGGCTTTTAATTTTTTTTAAAAAAAATTTCGCCACCTGCGCGGCTCGCTTTCGATAGGTGTGGGCCAACTATGATGTAACTGAGTTTGAAACATGATATAATTATGTACAAACAAAGTCACATGACCACATCTGCACCTTCTGAGGTGTTCTTGAGCTGTTTTTGACAGAGATATAGCGTAGTAATTAAAATTCAGTAAACCAGATTGAAGACAGGGATAAATTTATGAGTCTAGGACAAAGAGGGGGTTTTTTCAGCTGTCCAGAATTAAATATCCATATAACATTGAATTTTTGAACCACTTTGATTATTTTTTGAATTGCCGAAGAGTGGGCAATTGCCTGCAGCCAAAAAAAATGGAAACAGGACCCTGCGCATACATTAATTTCGTTCCAATATTTAGTTCTGAGAAATATATGCGCGAAGCGCACTACAAAAAATACTACTGAACCTGAGTTTCTTAGAAATCTGATTTTTAGAGAGAGAGAGAAATGGCTCTGATTTAATTTTTGAAAGCCCTAGAAGTAAAAGGGGTATCTCGCGTCCTCAATTTAATTTGTTAAAGAGTCAAGTGCGTGAAGCGCAGAGAAAATTCTGAATTTTAGGATAATTAGACATCTGTCAGCTTTTGCGGCCCTTCGCGCGAAGCGCGTCCGGAAATTTTGAATTTTATTTTGGCCATTATGTACCCTGGAGTCTTCAGAGGTGAATGCCAAATTATAAGAGAGCTGGCCCACCAAGGGCACGTACAATTAATTACACGCTTTCCCCCCCTCTTTGATTTAATTTATTTAATTTATTTAATTTCATTTAATATTCAGCAGTATCACACCTATGTAATGCGAGCCACCTGCGCGGCTCATATATATCACGTGGCCATGCAGTAAAAAACCTCACAGACATGCCGCCAAGGGGGGGGTAATTTACCTGGTAATTTACCGGTATTTTACCGGTAAAAAACGTTTTGGTAAAAAACCCTAGGTTTTTTACCCAACCCTACTGTTGACCTGAGAACTCCGCTGACACGTTGTCTACAATTTGTAAGCTCTCGAGATTACTTAAAAGGAGCCTTCTCGGTTTACACACCGTGAGTTTCGGTACCCTACAACTCTGGTAAAGGCATGCAGCCACGAAGGTCTGGAAGGAAGTGAGTGTACATAAGAAGCGTTCGAGGAGGCGCAACTGATGCTTGATTAATGGAATAAACAGGCATAATCGCGATGGGGAACCGCACAGGCCTGAGAGAAAGTGAGTGATTCTGGCTCTGAGCTGATACCCAGCGGAGCTGATGCTTTGGATGTGGTAAATGGGCGCATCGAATTCACCGCGGAAGACGATCATGAAATCTGCCAATACCTGGCGAAAACAGGAGCGCAAGGTCGGAAGGGGTTGAAGATATATAACGAGCTTCTCTCCAAGGTTTTCTCTATTTTTCTCTCTATGTTCCTTCCACCAATTCTGTTCACTTTCATAGGCCAATGAAAATCCCGCTGAGTACGATTGGGCCAAGAGGCATACGGCCGAATCTTGGAGGGAGCGATATAAGAAAATGGAGAAGATGTTTGAGCATCAAATCAACGACATTTCCCGGTCGATGGATGGGATGTCATCGCATAGCCTCCCTGCGGAGATAGGCAGTGGACCCAGTAGAGGCGGCGAAGACAATAGCGTTGGGGAAAGTAAGGATGCAGAGAAGGTCAGGCGGACGAAAAGAGGAGTATATCCCGGTGAAGGTGTGCAATACAGGGTTATTCAGATGGATCCACACGCGACACTACAGCTGACCGAAGACATCGACGACAACGATGACACCTCTGAAACGTCATTACCAAGAAAGAGGACAAAAATATCACGTCCCCATCAAGCGATACAGACGTTTGTGCAGTCGCCGCAGGGCAGTAAGCAAGTTTCATCCCTACAAAACGAGATAGGAGAATGTGAGGACATGTAAGTTGATCTATTCTTGTTAGCCTTTGACGTTGAGAGTTACACCGCATTAGTGTCCTGTATAATCAAATCCAAGACGACGCTTTTGAGCTAACCGCATCCCCTGATTTCTCGACTGGGGACTCACAATTTGATACTTTTACATCGATCCGTGGGGATGACCTTGCCTCTTTTCCAATGTTGGCGTCCAACGACGGAATGCAAGCCATGAGCTTGGGGCTAGAACTTCCAGCCGGGCCGGAACTTTCCTCAGCGAAGGCGACAACAAGTTGTATATCTGCAAATGTCCAAAACACATTTCCCACTACCCTTCCGGAGCTCGCTGTGCCGGAGAGAATTTCTTCCCATAATAAACGGCTGCCGGATCATATACTCTTTTCTCCTCCACGCAAACCTTTTCCCGTTGCAGGATTGTTACCGAAGACCAACATTTCCCAGGAAGACCCCAACTCTCGTTTGAAATCAAAGGTCTCGCAAATAACTGCCCCAACGACGCTGGCGTCCTGTCTTCCGCCGGAGTCACAAATGCGACGAGAACGACCACCGGACAGTTTGATAGAGGCGTTGGAGGCTTTAACGCTAGGACCAATTCGGATGCAAGCCACTGGACAACTACCTTTTCTTCTGCGGAATTTGCGGAAAGGATTCATTCAACGTTGTAAGCAACTAGATATCCCTACTGACGTGGACTGCCAGGACATTTCTTTCCAGGTAGTATACGAGCATGGTGACGATACTACGTATCAGGCTGAAGTGTCTGAGTGGCTCTGCCCCTTCTGTGAACTCTTCGGGAGATTCAACACATGGGAGATGCTGAATTTTCATCTCAAATGTGACCACTTTAAAGTAGCATATGCGTGGACCAGATTCGAGCGGGCATATGTGAGTCCTGCCTTTAGTCTCTGTACTATCGTACTGACTGGCTGTGTGCACATTACAGACGTGGAAACTTAATATCTTGATTCCTGAAGCTCATGGCGACTATGACCCGGAGTAAGGCCATCAAAACATCCCCCGGTCTTAACTCACTCTCTATTAGCAATCTAGCTCCGGGGAGCGAGGAGGATGAAGCTGCCGAGTAGGGGATGAAGATGAAGCAACAAGCAGGGGAGGCTGACGTCATTTTTATGCATAAATCATGGTGATTGTAACCGGGAGTAGGAGGGCTTTAGGAGGAAGGTTCCACCCTCCGGGTAGATAAACGCAAGAGCTCAGAACTTCGTAGAGTTCTCTCTTTCCTTCTTTCCTCCCTTCTTTGTAGTTGGCCCACTATCACCTGCCTTAAAAGGAAATATTATGAATCCTGGAGGGATATAATATTAAGCAAAAGAACAATCAATAATGCTGCGATGATGTAACGGTTACTATGGTATACACATATTTATTCAATTCTTGTGATGCTCGGTTCGATTTTCATATGTGTTGTTTTATTTTTCCCCACACGTAGCGACTACTTTACTGTCTGTTAATGGCTGGTCAGGTTGGGTTAGGTTAGGTAGGTTAGGCGGTTAGGGTTAATGGTGAGGGATGGGAATATTTGTCTCCCCGCGCGGTAGCGCGTTCTTGGTTAAGTTAGGAGGTTTAGGGCAGGTTGGGAGGTTAGGGAGGTTAGGTGGATAGAGTAGGTTAGGGGACTCGAGGACGCGCGGTAGCGCGCGTTCTCAAGCGTACTTAGGGCAATGTGCCATTGCCCTAATAGTGGGGGAGGCGTACACACACTTCAAGTTCTTCTTTGTAGAGCTCTCCCCGTACGACTCTAGTTGAGCCCAGAACTGATAAGCGACCGTGCCCAAAATAGTTTCTAAGTTTGGTAAAAAGAAAAATCGGGGTCCTTTGCCAGAGCGCGCAATTAGTCTCGTGCCAGCGCTCTTAACAGGCCTAATCGGGACTTCCTGTTAAGACCGTCTGGGACACTCCAAAAACAAAAGGCGTGACATGCCCTTACAATTTGGCGGGGAGAAATCCAAATATTATCTGGACACTCACTCATCACATATATAAATACCAAAGCTTGTGAGATGATTGATACAACCATTCTAGCTCTTCTCAGAGGCTTCATTTTGTTTATGGGGACCTCTGAGGGTACAGACAGCTTCGCCTTGACCTGAGCCTGCTTAGTGGTATGCACAGCCACCATGGAAAATGCCCTCCCACTTGAACGCTTCATGAGACTCGCAGTCCAAAATAAAAACCGGAAAAATGCCAAAAGGCTTCGGAACACTATGGTCTCAAAGTTCTCCTCCAAAATTTTATTTAAAACTGAGCCCAATGGCACCAAAATAATTCAGAGTTGTAAGGGCATGTCACGCCTTTTGTTTTTGGAGTGTCCCAGACGGTCTTAACAGGAAGTCCCGATTAGGCGTGTTAAGAGCGCTGGCACGAGACTAGCGCGCAATTTAAATTCTGAGATTCATTTTGAGGATATTCTGTACTTATTTCTAGAGTTTGCCTCTCCACACTAGCCGCAAATATCCGCACCACCATTGGCCAATCTAGGTTCGGATCAAGCCCTTTGTCAGCTTCCGGTGTTTATTTGTATATAGTTGCTTTCAGCAAAACCTGACAAGGGGCTTGCATCAATGTCCGTCGATTGAGGGGGTTTGGTCGCCCCCGACGCTTGAAGTCAGTTCGACACGCACCTACCCAGTTTTGCGCGCGTTTTTGAGTAGAACATACGATGAAAATTTTGTACTACTTACAAATTTTTAAAACAACTTTATTATTGAGCTGTGAGCTGTCTAAGTAGGTGACTTGACCCTATTTCCTTTCCTGCCTTCTAGAGAAAGGAAATCTTAAGCTGCAACTGGATAGTTTGGGTCCATGACTTATATACTATAGATAATGACGTTTTCAGACTTTGGTGTCTGTAGTGCACGTATTGAGGCTATAATCTTCGTTACAAGAGCAGTATCCCTTCGTTATAAAGTCACGTGATTGGCCCCAGCACAACCCCAGCAAGTGCGTCGTTTCATCACAAAGGAAAAAATGGCATCCCACAATAGGTTGAGCTCGAGATTCTGAGACCACATTACAGTGCAGAGGGAGTACTTAAATTTGTTATTTGAGTGCCTTATTCGCCTTGCTATGACCTTGCAGCATGGCGCACTGTGCGTACGCCTGAACGCGCATTTGTGACATGCGTGACACAGGCAATCACAGTAAGCCAGTTGGTGAATGGAAATCGATTTCAGAGGGAAGAAAGTTTCTTACGTTCAAAATAAGTATCTAGACTTAGCAATACATATAACTAGGGAGCTGTGCCCAACCCCCAGAAAATTCGGTGTAAAACCTACGATGATAGGCCAAGATTCATAAATTTGTGTGTTTTGTCCACTCATCATGCTCTACTGTATGTCAATTCTATGTATCTTATGTTTTGAAGGAATACATATATTACAATATATTTTAAGTACAGGATACACTTTGAATTATGTTTATGCGTTGGTTTTTGAGTGAGAGCGAGCGTATTAAGCAAACGCATCTTTTTGATGGACTTTGACGCAAGCCCCTTCTGCGAAGGAGCCGCTGCTTGCGCTCGCGACCGGAGCAACCGGCTTGCTCCGAACCTATGGCCAATCTAGGCTTGGATCAAGCCCCTTGTCAGCTTCCGGTGTTTATTTGTATATAGTTGCTTTCAGCAAAACCTGACAAGGGGCTTGCTTCAGACTGTCACGATTGAGGGGGTTTGGTCGCTCACGACGCTTGAAGTCATTTCGACACGCATCTGCCTAATTATGCACGCGTTCTTTAGTATAACATACAATACAAACAATGTACTACTCACAGTTTTTCAAAAAACTTTATTAATGACCTGTGAACTGTCTAAGTAGGTGTCTTGACCCCATTTCCTTTCCTACCTTCTAGAGAGGGTAAATCTTAAATTTGGACTGTAGCAGTTTGGCATATCATTTTTGCAGTATATATGAGGATGAATCCCAAGCCTCTTGTGAATAGAGTTTGTATTGCTGTGACAAAGAACTGTATAGTTAGACCGGTGACCGTCTGTGCATGAAGGTAAACCTGCGATACAGTATCTCATATACAGGGTGGTCACGAGCCTACTGTATAGTATTAGAATTAGAATAAATTTTGGCTGACTACATTACATAAGTAATTCAGGCAACTAAAGCTACCTCGCCAGCGCGTCGTTGTAAGTAGTAGCGTTGTGTCTATGTCGCTCAGATGTGTAGTGCTCGACGAGAGGAGAGGGAGGGGGCAACGCCGAAGGGATACATATTTCACTTGTAGACTGATTACAAATACAAATAACTAACAACGACTCGACGTGAGCGGTGTACGTGCACCGTCCATGTCTAGTTTTGGGCAAAGAAGAACTGCCGTCTGTAGCAGCTCCTTTAATTTCGAGATGCAAGAATGGGCTGTGTTTCTCACCGAAAAAAAATACAGAAAAGGATGAGTTTAAAACACCCAAAGACATTAGGAGCCGGACGACGCTTTGAACGAAATCAATTGAGGAAAAAACCCTCCAGAGTAGGAGACCAGGCTCACCTCAGTCGCCGGCGCGATGACGGAGCGTGTAGCGGATAAACTGCTCGATGGCAGGAGTATCTTGAAGGTACGGTGCCAGGATGTTCGCGTGCTTTCTCAAGTATTTGAGAAAGGCGTCGCTTGACCAGCGCCCGTGGACCTTGACGGCCTCGAAAGGCATACCGCGTAGTATGTATTCGAGGACGCTGCCAATCCGTATACTATGGCCTTGGATTGCATCATCGCCCGCATCTTTCGCAGCTGTCGCTATACGGCGTAGGAAGATATTGCGCGTGAGCGGTCGATAGGACCCGTCGGTGTGTTTATAAGCAAAGAGGTGACCGGAGGGCGGAGGTGTGTTAACGCGCATGTGGTTTGCGAGCGCCGCGGCTGGATCAGTGGGACCAGACTGCGGTGCCCAATGCACGTCTTCACCCTTGTGTTTCGCAATCTTTGTGAACGGGATGTGGATCGTGGTTAGGGGGTTGTCGGATATCGAAAGCCTTTAGCGAAGGCACTGTGAATTCCCCTAGCCGAGCGCAAGCCCAAAAGGTGGTCGTCAAGCAGGCATAGACTGCGGCATCAAGACCGACAGCTGAGTTCAGGTGTCTGTGGATGGCGAGGATGTTTCGGAGCAGTACAGGGGGCCGTTCAGGCCGTTTCGACGAATCGGGCGCTAATTTCGTCGCAGCCATAAGTGCGGTTTTTAGCCGCACCTTGCCTGTGGTCCACGGTAAACCGTGGACAGTGTGCCAGGCCTTAACGCCGCAGACATAGACATTGAGTGAGTCGCCGCCGAAGGAAGCGGCACAGCTCGCTTTGAATTCTAAGATTAGGGCTTCACTTGCAGGTCCGCGGAGATGATCAGGGACGGGCGGCGTTTTGTTGTCACAGAAAACGTGGAAGACCAATAGGCCAGTTCCATAGCCGCTCCTGGTCTCGGCCGTCCAGGCGAGACTCATTAGATCAAGCACTCTGGTGGCGATCTCGGGGGATGAGAGGGCATATCCTGCAGCGGCAGACGTCAGTCCGAGGGGTGTTGGCAGCCACAAGCGGATGCGGTCTGTACACAGGCAATGTGGGCGGTTGCTGGAAATGCGCGGTACAAGGCCGGGTTTGTATGGTTTGGGACGGGCGTCGATATTGGCGCTCGTCGACACAAGAGGCGCGTCAAAACGCTGTCTCGGCGTAGGTCGATTGTCCCCACTCGGGACGTGAGGACCAACCCTGCTCGCGTTCGACGACGTAGTCAGGAGAGACGTTGCGGATTTGGACAGGATGTTGGAGTGACTGTTCTCGTTGGAAACTGACCTCGGAAGGGGTGAGAGCGTCGAGAGCGTCGACGAGGAAGTCCAATGCACGTCGAGGGGTTGGGATCTCGGGTAGAAGGAGGTTGAGGTCGCCAAGGATTCCCCGAGAGGGTGCGTCGGCTGGGTTAGATTTGCTAGGGACGTAGGCCGTGCGGATGCAGTCGACAGAGCCAAAGACCTCGAGCTTATCGTGGACGCACTTGAAAACCTCGTTAACCTGTGAGTTTCGTCTCCTCCCATTCCACCATCCTTCGACGACACCTTTGTTGTCTCCATAAACCCTAACGTGCTGACCGGGCGGGTAAAGCTGCAGGATGGCGTCGACGAGGAGTTCGAAGCCGATGGCTTCAGCCCAGCCGATGTCTCTCGCGCCTCCGAGTGGCTTCCAACCTGGAAGGAGGCGCCATGCACGCCAGCGCTTGCCGATGACAATGGCGATCCCAATCTCTGAGCTGGCGTCGGAATAGGCGCCAATGTCGATGGGGTCGACCAGAGTGGGGATGGGTCGTTGCACAAGGACTCCGCGGAGACGGTCATCCCACCAAGTAAGGTCTGCATTAACGGTTCTGACCGCATGACGAGGAACGTGAGGTGAGGACCAATATAAGCCCAGCATAGATTCGAGACTGCTGAGGCGCGCGCGACCGGACGGAACAACCAACGAGGCGTGGAGGAGGCGACCGTAGATGGATTGGACGTCGTTGAGAGTGTGGACTTCGCGAGAACGCCAGTCCGAGATGCTCGTGAGATATTTCTCGCGCTTTGGCATAGGAAGTGCAACGGTGCGCGTGTCGAGATCCCACAGTAGACCAATGTAGATGACAGCCGCGGCAAAGGGGATATCTTTCGATTTCTCCCATGGGATGCCCAGTTGCGCGGATAGCCGGTCGATGTCTGCAAAATTGTAAGAATAGGGTAAATCTTCTGCTGCGCGGGGGCTATCGTTGGAAAGGTCACGTAAGGGAAAAACGAAGTCTTCGACGGCTTCGAAGCCAGATCCATCAGGTGCGAAGCCGTCGCCAAACCATGTGCGCCCGCCCGCGCGGTTGATGCCTTGATGGTTGACGAGGCGGCGCCATCCTTCGCGCAGCCCGTTGTGGTACTTCGACTGCATGCGGAAAAAGATGTTATCATCCACCCAATTGTGCAATGGTCCAATGCCTCGCGCGCGAAATAAATCGCTGCCGCTATCCGCGATGCACCCGTAAGTGCCTCCAGACGGGCACGCACCGAATGCGCAGCATGTATCAACGCAGAAGGCGTCGTTGCCAACCTGAACGACGCCAGAATTCCACTGCGAGTGGTGTAAAGGGACAGTCCGGTAGGCCTCTGACACATCGCGGACGGCGGCCTGAGAGCCTGGTGGTAAAGTTGCGATGACCGCGCAAGTGATTTGAAATGTGCCCCAAGTGCACGGAAAATCGGCCGCGCTGACGGCAGAATTGATTGAAGGGTTTTTGAAACTGCCAGAAGTAGAGTGAGGGAAGGAGAAATTCTGGACGATGCGATACTTGTCGAGTTTGCCGGGCTTTGGAATAACGGAGAAAGGCGATGTCTGGAACGGTCCAATGAGATGTTCGAGTTGCTGACGAGAGAACGGTCCAATGTATCGGTTTTTTTCGATTTCGGCGGCGACAATGGAGTCAAAATGAGAACGGAATTGGTCGACGGAAGGGCGATTTGGCGGAATTTGTGTAGACAGGATGCTAGGGAAGTTAACGCGGAAGCCATAGCGCAAACCAGTGACCACGTCAGAGTACTTGTGTAGGATGCGCGCGTCTGACAGCGCGTCCCGCCAAGCGCGCCATATATATGGCGTGGTTGGCTCAAGCTTTCTCTGTTCGAGGACACGAGTTGGCGCCGTGGGTGGATGCGTTGCAACCCGAGCACCTGTGGCGATTGTCGTGGCGGGTAGCCGTGCATCGGCCAATTTGCCAATCGAGACAGAATAAGGCCCCGGAGGTGCGCCCAATGATTTCTCCTTTGGTGTTCCGACAGCACAATGTGTCTTGGGAATTGTCCCAGATCCTTTTTGCTCGGCACTCGTTGAAACGGTGGATGTGGCGCCCGAGGCAGACAGCACAGGCTTTGGCGCCGGACGAGCCTACCAAAACCCTGACGAGGTGGGTTTGTACGGGGTGCAGGTGAGGCCGAACGACGGCGCTTCGTGGCAGGCGAGGGCGAGCGTCTACGGCCCCTAGGCAGCCTTTCGCGGTCAGGAACGCGAGAGCGTCCAGCAGCTTGGCGGTTCTGAAAAACCCAAGCCAAGGAGAAAGCATTTCATCGACCGCAGCCGGCAAGTGACATCGACATGCAGAGATGCAGCCGGCAACAAAACATCGACATGCGAGATGCAGCCGGGAATGGACATCGACGTGCAACGAAGCAGCCGGGAATAATTCATCGACATGCATTGACGAAGAAACGCACACGCAGTGGCCGGCAATTGAACACATGATGTGTGCAGGAGACATATGGAGGAAAAAAACAACGGTGGGGAAAGAAAATAGAGTGATAGTTAGATATATGCGCTTCAGAAAAGGACGAAATCGCTAAAAATGCACCCTGTCTTTTTCCCCTTGAAGGAAAAGGTGCTCCTGTTCAGCAGCCTCCACTTTCAGTAAGGTCTTTTGAAGGCGAGACTCGTCGATTATCGCCAAGCTGTACAACTTCGTTGTGGGCTCTGCGGTGCTGGCGTGCGCGTACCATTTTTGACGCTCCTCGTCCTGGTACCACATCAGGGCCTTTGTCTCGTTCACAATACGTGAGGATCGCCAGTCGTGGCGCTGGACAGCGTCCCAAAACAGTGTGAACATGGTAATCCGGTCTTCGGGCCAAGAAGCGTCGCGCATAGCGCGAATGAAACGAGGCGTCGCTATGCAAAAGTCATTAATAGTGATATCTTTGTCCTTCTTAACACTCGCCGCGGAACGAGAAGACGCGACGTCGGTCCATTCGATGGAACCGTCGTCGTTTTTGATTAATTTTCCGATGTTGTTGTTTTCCGAGCTGGGGTTAAAGTCTACGGCGTCTAGGCCCTCATTTGTGAAATGATAGAGAGGAATGTACTCCCATTTCTTCAGTTTTGCCATGACAGCGGGAGGGTACAGGTAAGATTCGCCCTTCGGGATGGGTAAGTCGGCGTGAACCTCAGCGCATTTGTGTTTATTCTTGCGTCTGTCTTCCTTTTCGGCGTCTAAACGTTCTTGCTCTTTGAGTAGTACCGCCGCCTGTTCGTCGGCTTGGCGTTGGAGTAAAATAGCTTCCGCGGCGGCATTGTCGGCGGCAACACTCTGGTCCCACGTAGCTTTGTTGATGTCGTTAGTGCGTTTCCATGCCGCAGTCAGGCCGTTGGTCGCCTGATCATTCGTCAGTCCTAAGTCCGTGAAGGTCTTCCTCTGATCCGCGAAGTCTTCGGAGCTGAAATCGGGACAGACGGCGTTGTGAGGATTGTTCATAATGAAGAATACGAGAAAGCTCAAAAGAATTTTTGTTAGGCGGGTTACAGCTGAGCGCGGGACGGACGAAATGCGGGCGCGACGTAGAAGTAAGCGACTTAGAGTCGCACTCGCATTTCTTCGTCACATAGACCTTGCTCTGTGTCACACCTGTTATGTGTGACTTAGATCTCCAAATATCGTTTTGCTTACAAGTCACGTGATTAGATAACCCATAAGCGCCCTTTATCCCAAGTGAGATTGATTAACGATTTTTGCAAGATTGCTCTCTATACTCAGCATATCGATGGGCTCAAAACACCACACCAACCCATATATCCCAAAAGACAGCCAACGCGCTTAGTGCACGGCGCGCTTTGCATAGGCCTGAACGCGCGTATGTGACACATGTGACGCAACTCATCACGGTAAGCCGGTCGTTCAATGGAAACATATTTCCAACGGCGGGCAGTTCTGTAACTTAAAAATGAGTATCTAGAACTTATAAAACATATAATGCGGAAGTAATTCCCAACCGCTAAATGAATTGGTTGAAAACCTGCGATGATAAGTTAAAATCAAGAAATTTGCATGTTTCGGCCACACATAATGCCCCACTGTAAACAATTTTTGTGTATTTTTATTTTTGAGTAGATAGACGCATGAGAATACATTGTGACTACAGTATGTACTTTGACTTTTGTTTGTGCGTCAATTTTTGAGGGAGAGCGACAGGAATAAGTAAACCCCTGATTTTGATGCATTCTGAAGCAAGCCCCTTCTGTGAAGGAGCTGCTGCACGACCGGAGCACGTGGGCTTGCTCCGAACCTATGGCCAATCAATTGCGTGCCTGCTTCCCTGACAGAAATTTGTATTCTCACTGTCAGTGAGTTATTAATAATTACCGAAGACTTTTACCCCGGACTTCAGATACGTCTGTAAAATCCCCGGATGTAGGAAGTGGTGGAAAAACAGTTCTCGAACCTGTATGTAATTCCCGGAAACATAGATCGGCATTAGTGATGACGTAGCCAGCAGTAGACGAAATAGAACATAGCTGAGACTCGCATGACGGACAAAGAGCTGTATAACACCACAACGCACCCAAAGAAATGAACTCGATTGTCTTCCTTGCCTGTGGTTCTACTTTATGAGTAGAAAGTGCACTTTGTCGCTGAGAGGAAGGCCCAGGGTCACGGTGTCAAACGACCGTAAAGACTATTCCAAACTTCAAGCATTTTTCGCTACCCAAAATTCTGGATTCTTCGGTGAGAAGAAGCGGGTTCACAGAATATGATTCCTCTGGGAGGGAATATATTCTCGGAAAAATATTTTCATGGTAGCCGAGAATTTGTAGGAAATAACAGGAATTCACTCTGCTAATAACAAAGGTTCTCGGGAGTATTCTACAACGCTCGGGTAATTCAAAATTAATCTCACAACATTGGTTGGAAGCGTAATTTAAATTTGCGCCAAATTTCATGAATGCAAAGTATAATAACATCATAATCGTTGATAATCGCCTACTCTGGTCGTCCTTATTATAATACAGATGGTAAGAGTAAGTTATGTTAGACGTGATTCCAACCGCCATTCAATATTCGATCCAGGGAACATTTTTTGAGGGCATCTGTGAGTTGGTAAGAATCTGGGATTTGGAAACACCGGCGTCGTTCACCGGCGGTGTCGACGGCGGCAACCCCCGAAGATGACCTAAGCCTTCCATAAGCCTTGTCGGCAGATCGGCAGATGTCCAATTTGGCGTCGCGTGGTTCCGTCAGCCGCCCGCTTCGCCCTGCCCGCACAGCGCTTGTAGATTTGGACGTTCAGCGGGCGCTTTAATTGTTCTCGCCATATAGAAAAGTTTCCTCTCCAATGTAGTAATGTAGCTTCAGTGCCAATGTCATTTTAATTTTTTAGTATGTTTCGTAAACTTTAAGAGCATAAAACCAAAAACGGACTGTGATACTACCCAAGCTGCAACCCGCCCATCCATCGCTCGGGCCTCCAAATGCTCAGTGCACTTCTTAAACTTCCCCATCATACTAAAAAACTACCTTGCTATGTTCTTAACATAATTCTACCACCAAAAAGCAAAGCGTCTGCGGCGGCAGAAGCTGTCATAAATCACAATTGAGATTATATTTTTCCATTCCATTTGATATAAAATAAATATACCAACTACAAACATAGTTATTTAATATAAATATATTGGCTCTAGTACCTCTATCTCTGCTCTATGATGCTTTGATATCTACTGGTCATCGTTTGCAACGACGAACTCACGCATCCTGGCGGGGACACGTGCCGCGGTGTTTGCCGCCGGTGTTTGATGGCGTCGATCACCGCCGGTGTTTCCAATATACGGATGCCCTCGTCTGTCGAGGACGTTCCGTATTTCGAGAGTCCGAACTGCCGCCGATCCGCCTGTCCGCCTGTCCGCCTAGCCCGCTTATCTCATCAGTCACAGTCGCCTGCACTTCCACCATCATGTACGCTTCCCCTGCCTTGTAATTATTGAAATTTATCCCCTGCATCGCCCCTCAGACCCCGCCAATGGTCGACGCAGTGTATATTAATATCATAGCAGTAAATATATAAATTTGTATTGATAGAAATACTAGAAAACTTGCAGCTTTGGGAAGTGACGGATAAACGTTACCTTTGTACAAGAGCGTGTTACACTGTTACTGCTGGAATTCAAGGAAAATGAGCTAACAATGAATGTTGTATAGATTTCTACGCAAGGCGAGATCCACCTTTGGAAGTTCTCGAGAAGGAAACAGGGTACAAAGTAACAGGGATTTGACATTTCCTAACGAAAATGTGATTAAACCTTGAAAAACTACCTATTCACCACTTCTGACAAGGGCGTTGTGAGTGAAGGCTGATCCGGTGATATAAAATTGGTCTTGTTCAATGAATACAGAGGGACCCAGCATATAATATAATATAAGCGCGGGCGGCAGCGCGAGACGCGTCCAAGGCGCGCTGATCACGGGACAGACATTTTGGGTATATTATTATTTGTCAGCCTCATGTAGGTTAGGCGGACTGGCGGATTGGCGGCGGTTCGGACTCTCGAATTCCGGAACTTTCTGGTCCGCCTGTCCCAGAGAAAGTCGGAAACGGGAATTCCGCCTCACCGGCTCAGGCCGGACTCCGGCACATTGTCCGGACCTCACATATGCCGATTTTCGCTGGCTGCGAGCATTCTACATAGATCCTCTTAACGTTTAAACAATTTTACACTTGATTTAACCTCGTAACACCACTATATTGTACCTTCCCCGATTTACCTGCAAACATGTTCAAGAAACCAAAAGCATCTGTTTGTTTTGATCGTTTCTTGTCATCCAAACATAGACAACTAACCAAGACGCATCACGATCAACTTGATAGTCGTCCACTATCTGTTCTCAGCTGCCAGCACTCGCGCTACCTCACCCGCCGTTGCTTCCAGACGGTAAGTTGGATACCGCCTATCTTATTGTGAGTATTATTTCACATTCTCTATTGTCTATCACTGAGAAGAAAACATTCCAGGTGTAACAATGAACTAACTAACACTCTCGTGAGCTGTCGTTTCACTCTTTTCACCGCAGACCTTTGAATTCACGTTAATCCTAGATATCGCCCTGTATTTTACATGCTATCGACCTGTCTCTACTCAACATGTAGTCCTCGCCGCCATGTCAGAACCTCTTGCGAGGTACAAGTGTCAACACCGAGACTGCTCCATCCTCCTGACGCCGAAGATTACTGTGAGCGACAAGAACGGCAACGAGGGGAAATTTTTCATTTCGGTGCGTGTTATTTACTCTAGGGATGATCCTATGCTCACGAAATATGATTTATAGTGTAAGGGTAGCTCAGAAATCCCCCACACCCAGTTCTTTCGCTTCGTCCAGGATTCAACACCGTCTCCACCACCGCAGTCTCAACCAAACCCTCACCATACGTACCCGCAAATAGCTGTCACGACTGGAACCAGCCTGCAGCCACCCATCATTGGAGAAGTTGAAGGTCGATGCGCAGTTTCGGGGTGCAAGAAACGTCGCGTCAATGTCAAGTGTGTCCGGGGCGCCTGCGCGGCTCATTGCCGGGCCCTGGGTGGATGCCCAGTCAACCTACATCAGCGTGAAGGGACTGTGTCGATGCCTTCAAGCTCACAGCCCTTCCACCCTCCTCACACGCTGCCTCAGAGTCAATTCCCGCCAGCGAGTTCAACTTTTCCCATGGCCACTCCCACGTTGTCTCCTCTTCATATTACTACACCTTTGCCTCCAGTATCACTCCCTTCTTTGACAATTGGCCAACCAGTTACTACGCCAGATCGCCAGCCACTTGTGCATGCAAGAGCATCACCGTTGCCAGCACCTCCAATGCACACTGTCTCTTCCCCCTTACCTACGCGAATCGTAGCCGAGCCCCCGACATCCATGAACCCCCTTCCAAATCCTCGATTCGCCTCGCAAATGCGTCCTATCTTTACGGACCAAAAAGCACGTGAGCAGCAGATGCAGGAAGACGTCCGCGCTATGGATGAACGGCGTCGAGACGCAGCCGAGAAGTTGAAGCATACCATTACTGTATGCGCCTGGGTTTTGGTGGGTATTCAAAATTGGACCCGCTCTTACCAATAACTCACTATGTTTAAGGATGATGATGGGCCCCAAGAATCCATCTTTCAGGGAGGATATGTATGGCCCAACTTCTGCCTCTCTCCCTCTGTTCTATCCGCCGTCGGCTTTCAATCTGTCAGCGAGAAGGATTGGATCCATCTATACAACTATTCCCGCCATTCGTGGCAACGCGTCCAGGTCAATCACATCATTTCTAGGGATCCGACGTCAGACCGGGACATCCTCATCAAAGATGTCAACGTCAAGGCCTGCACCCTGCTTGACCAGTACCTCACCCACGGCACGCGAGGCGCTACCCCATCACATTTTCGAACCAACCTTCGTGGTGAACGAGAAAGTGTGAACGCCAAACTTGCACGCGAGTTTCTGGAATTGAACCCATCCACACCTCGCCCTTCAACAACCACGAAACGCTCATCTAAACGTACTCGCAAGGTGTCCGAGCAACCGGTTCTCAGCCCGCAAGCCTCCAAGCAACAACGACCTGCAAGACCTCTCCTACCCATACAACCTACCCCCATTCGGCACCGTGGTTCATATAGCAAACCCATCTCAGTGTCGTCGTCGTCACCTTCGCCTGTCCAGGCCGTTCCGCATCCACAAGAAGAGATATTCGACCTCACAGATAGCGAGACATCTGACATATACAGTTCGCCTATCAAGCGTCGTAAGGTATGGTACCCTGTACATTCACTTGATACCCCCTTGACACCGACTCTCCAGATGGGAAAAGCAACAACAGTGGTAAAACATGAACATCCCACATCGCCGCTCACTCTCAGCACCATCAGATTACTATGTTGTTGACGTTGTCCCTGTTCTTGTTAACTGTCAACATCCACCACCACGAACCACTGTCGCCCAAGTCTTCTATTCGCTGACTGGCATACCATTCAAAAGCTCGACATATTACGACACCAAAGGTAGATGGGAGAATGCCACCCAACAGGAGCGCGACATTGCTGAAGAGTACGGCTATAATGAGGATGGCCTTTGGTCCGCATTCGCTGAGCGTGTTCCCCTCAAGAGGACAAAACTCAAGGTGGCTCGTCAGCGAGTCCTGCGACGTCAACGCACCGCTGAAGCTGAAGAAAGCGATGGTAATTCTGACAGTGACATTAGTTCTGATAATCCCAGTATTACCTCATCCAATTAAGTAGTCTTCTTGTCCAGCCCTCATCGTCTAGCTTTTTTGTGACTATCGTCTATTCTTGTTATGCATGTATTTTTGAATTGTACCACGCGGTAGCTCATACAACTTTGTAGCAACTAGTTATTGATATGTATAAAATAATTGAATTGTCGTCTACAAAAGCTTAGGCCCAATATTGAGGATTGAGCTTTTGACTTTCAAGCTTCACCTTTGTTGCCCTGTTCCTCATCATAATCATTTCATCGAGGAAAAAGTCGTACATGTCTGCCGACATCTCTCGGCAGATTGAATGAAACCCACCGAGCCAAACATTTGTCTGCTCGGCTATCGATGTGTTGAAGAACCAGCTCCTACCGTCCTCACCAAGAAGCTCCGGAAAGAATGCTGGGTTGCAGTTGCTTTGACAAAAAGTGTCCGTCTCTGCATGTTTGTTGGCAAAATGAAAGACATCAACAGCGAGCCCGACGTTCTTGAAATCAGGGTCATCTTTGACGTGCTTCGCAACGCTGCAGTTGTTGTCGAATATGATGTGGTTGGGCATAAATCCATCCCGGTAAGTACGCTTGATCATTTCCTATAGTATCAATTGCTAAATCAACATGCATTCTATCATTATAATGAATTACACATACCACGACTGCAGTTATCGACTCTGCGTGATAAAATGTTTCTCGAGCTATAATCATCCCGCATGGTGCGACAAGGATCTGTTCATTGTGAGTGCGTGAACGGCCAAACTGAGCACGGATCTTCTTTTTTGTTTGACCAATCGCCAGAGACGGAGCTGGAGAAACTGTGGGAAGTTCAAGTCGTGTTAATGGTGTATTTGAGTTGGAGTCATGGCTGCTACTGATGGTCGCATTCAATAAAGCACGAGCCAGCGCAGTCTGTGTTACTGCTTCGTCTTCGGAATGGATCACTCGGTCTCCAATGATTTCGTATGTCTCCTCGAGGTCGTCCTCTTGTTCAATGATGTGAGCCACAGGCAAGTCAACAGCTTCGCCATTCTTTGGGTGGGCAACTTTTGCTCGCTTGAGCTTTTCCTTGAGCTGAAATGCTGCTCCTCCGCGTTCAACGTGGACAGCCTCGATTCGTTGATGAACTGGGTCGTTGCATGTCCGTTTTTCGGGTGCTGAAATTTTTGCATTACAGCCCACAATTGCACATTTTTCTTTGAAGTCAACGTGGGTAGGGCAGAAGCGATGGCGTTTATTGGCAAGAGGAGTAGTACAGTGCGGTACACCACATGTCGGGCGACCTAGTGTAACCCCATCCATGACGACCGCGTGAACCATAAGTGCCGCTAAACATTTTTAAGTTACACGAAACCTTGTTTATCGCTCTAGGAATTGGCTACGTACGTTGTCCATCTTTCTCAGGGTATTCTCGCACACACTTCTTGCAATGGTGATGAAGTTCCTCTTGGCCATATAACCTAATCCTATCAGTTCTCTCGCGCATGGCTGCCTTGTACCGCTGAGCCTGCAAGCCGTTATGGGGGACTTGAAGAACACTGTTGCGCCGTTTGTGATCCTCAAGCAGTGCTAAAAGGATAAAGGCATGGGCAACGTTCTTGCCGTCGAGTTTCCCTTTGAAGGCCCAGGAATCTGGGATTTTGCTCTTCGTTGTTGTCTCGTGCGTGTTTAGATAGATAGCGGCACAATTGGCAAATGATACCCATGCAACGTTGGTGCTCTTACGCCACATATGAACAAGGCGACGTTCCACAAATTGATGATCAGCAATTTGGAGGATATCAATAGGCTTGTCGTAGTAAAATCTTCTCTCATTTTTCACGTAGAAATCTATGTGGTAGTCGGTGTTGCAGTCTGTCAAATTAAATGTCGAGTAATGAGCATAAAGCTTAACTTGAAGTGAATTAGAAGACGGGATGATGTACCTTTGCATGTCAAAAAGCAGGAATGTACTGGAACTGGCCCTTCGTCAAGTGTATAGAGTATTCCTTGGCGCTGGGTTGCAACCTGTAGTTTTCTTCCTCGATCGGTGCGCGTACAATCAGGGTTGGTGCATAGTTGTGAAGGAGGCCAAAGGTTACGACCTGAGGCTATGTAAATGTAATAATGATGTTAAATAGCTTGAATTGCAAACATCTATAGAAATAACGAACAGAAACCTTTGTCTGTGCCATGCTCCTTGAAGGCAGCTGACACGGCCTTATCATCAAGAATATATGCTGAGTCCTGACCATACAAGCTCTTTCACAACCTTCCAGCACTCCTCGACCTCTTCTTCACTTAGAGTGCAGCTTGAAGCAAGAAAACGGACAATGCTGACTGGAAGGAAGCGGGGAATGACATTTGGAAGATGAGAAGACTTTTGTGCAAGCAGGATCTCATTTTTGAGCCTTGAAGTGTAGTGAATCAAACATGAGAGCTTGAATATGTTGTGAGAAGTCTGGTTTTCGATAGCGGCGAGTAGCGCTTGCATTGGAGGTTTGATATTATTATTATTGAGCTGGACGCGTTGCACCCAAGAACGCGCATCTAAATTGTGTGACTGTGATCTCGTGATCGTGATTTTTTGAAGCTCTGTGAGGGACCGATTTCCAATGAAATATGATTTCAAGGATGGCTATGCCATTAAAAAATGGTTATAATGGTTAGGCATGTGTATTTACATGTAGGTAGCATAAATGAGTAAAATTGTAGGAGGCGGAGAATGAGGCGGAGTCCGGACATGAGGCGGTCACGGTGAGGCGGATTTCTCATATCCGACTTGTCCTCGGAACGTCCTCGTTCTCGAACCTATTCCCGGGTATAAAAGAAAATTTCCGAACCATTTACGTAATCCCCGGAAACATAGGTCGGCATTAGTGATGACATAGTCGGCAGCTGACGAAATAGAACATAGGTGCGGGCCCAAATAAATGAACTCAAATGCCTGTTCGATTGTCTTCCTTGCCTGTGGTTCTACTTTATGAGTAGAAAGTGCACTTTGTCGCTGAGAGGAAGGCACAGAGTCACGGTGTCAAACGACCGTAAAGACTATTCCAAACTTCAAGCATTTTTCGCTACCCAATAATTCTTGCTTCTTCTCTTGAGAAGAAGCGTATTCACAGAATATGATCCCTCTGAGACGGGAATATATTCTCGGAAAAATATTTTCATGGTGGCCGAGAATATTTCGGAAATAACTAGAATTCACTCTGCTAATAACAAAGGTTCTCGGGAGTATTCTACAACGCTCGGGTAATTCAAAATTAATCTCTCAACATTGGTTGGAAACGTAATTTACACTCTGAAGAACAACCGGCCTTGAAAATCTCAGGAGGAAGCCTGAGCCAGCTTGCAATCATGAAGAAGGCTCTGACCTCGTTTCATAGATTTATGTACGTTATCTGAAGATGCAGCCAGAGGTAGTCTAGATCCTGAGATCTTTCGTCCCGCATTTGGGCACTATTCTCAGATTTTTCCACGGATTACGGCGTCCTTTTGGCGAATTTCATGCACATGATAGGTAATATCATTCTCATACCCTCGTAGCATGGCTCTCAAATCGTTAATAGTCGCATTTTGTTGGACTGTCAAAGTTCTGTTTTCAATTTGGTGTCGGGTTTTGGTACAATAGCAAAAGTTGGCAGACTTCGTCCAGAGTCATCGTGAAGTTTTCTACGATTTCTAAGGGCCTGAGCATGAGCCGTCCGTGCACCAGTTCAGGAACTATTTGAGAAGAGAAATACAGTTATATGCGAGCAATTAAAGCACAATAGAAGTAAAAGGAAGAGGAATCATAGCACTTTGAACTCCACAACGGCTGGTTAATTCATGTGAGTGTGAGTGTGACGGACTGAGTGTGACGGACTGAGTGTGAATGCGAGAAAGTGGAGCGACTACGACAGTGTCGAGAATGGGCATTCCTCTAGGTTCCTCTATTTCATTAAATTGTGAAAAATAGTTTTATAGGGGTGTCCCCGATACATCAACCCGATATGACATGATCAGGCGGCCGACCAGTCGAGCTTGAATGTGCGACACACTATGTTTGACACACTGGGCAGTGTGTCGCCCTCTGAGTTGGTGTGTCGACCTCTCAGTTAGTGTGTCGAACATCACCTCCTTCCGAATTCTGGGTGTGCATCGCAGTGTGCATACTTTGATCAACCATCGCCTCTCGATTCACGTTCATCCTGCGTTGGCTCCGTTAGTGTATGTTCTGAAATCATTTTTATCTAGTATGCACTTGCTGGTGTGCTTACTCTACTGGTTCCACTCGTCCATTTCAACCATGAATTAGGGGAGTGCATGTGATATAATTATTAATAAAAGGACTCGTAACGCCGGGCGCAGCCTCGGCCCGCACAACCAAGTTATTCAACTTCGACATCGACAATCTGCTTCGTTTCAATGAAGCCTCTGAGCCTAGCTACCTTACTTAATAACTTGTGTGCTGCCTAATTTATTGAGTACTAGTACATTCTATTAATCATTTTTTCAATGGCCTTATCGTCCCGACGAAGGCGAGCCTCATAGATGGCAGAGTGAGTACGCGACGCGTCGTCGCGTCATTAATGAGCAAGTCTCAGAGCTGTCAAAGATCTGTCGGAGATAGTTCCTTAGACGGTTAGATCAGTGGCTGTAACCCCCCCCAGCAATCCTGACTCAACTTCTGAGCAGTGAGGTTGGTGTCGATGACTTTCATTCCGCACACCTCTTGACTTGATGGCTGTTCCAAAGACGATGTCCCCAAAAAGTGCTGCGGAATGATTATATTTAAGAGAAGTGGAAGGCAGGTTGAAACGCCGTAATTGGTAGAATGATGTTAAATAGGATTCTACAGAGAACCAAGTCGTCGTTTTTTACCTTTTGGTAACTCAAAACCTCCAATCGCAGCCATACGTTTCCTTATGACGCCTACATTCACCGGAGAGGTCTTTGGGTGCAAGTGGGGCTGGTCGCAGTTCTCGCCCACGGTAGTCGTTTTGCTTATGAAGGATGGGGTAGATCTTGAAGGACGGATGTTCGGCAATGAAGACAACCCGTAGATAAGATCTTGAAGGCGCTTCGAGAGGTCTTCCCGGGGAGTGTCGCTCTGTGGAATGGCGAGATACTCACGGATCAGCTCGAGAAAATTCCGCTGGCCTTCTTGCATCACGGCCAAGCGCTGGAGATACCAGGCATTGTGGGATCGGAATTCCTCTTCTAAGCGAGAAATTTCAGTACCGAGTTCAGCGGCATGTTCGCGCAGGATGTTGTGTTTCACTTCCATGGTGATGGCTCGAGCGTCAGTGTGGTTGGCGCTTTCACCCTTGCTCGAGTGCATGGCAGTAACGGCAGATCCTGTGTCGAGTAGATGTAGAGATGCATGGGATCCATGAGAAAATTACAACATACCATAAAATTCTCCCAAGACTCCGGGGTTGATAAAGTTTCTCGCTGAACTTGTGGGCATGCTATTTTTACGGACTGCAGTCTCTCGCTGGAGATTTTTGACAGAAAGAACGGTAGATTGCGCATTGGATGACGATGAAGTGCCACGAGCCGACTTTGAAGTGAAGGAACCATAATCTTCGCTGCCTACATCGGCCAGATGGTGAGAGAATAATACTCAAATATAATATCGAACATACCAGCGAGTGGCTGTGTGACCAGTCGCGATGGCGCCTGAGGAGCGGTTGGTCGGGTTCCATTTGTTAAATCTTGCTCCTTCAGAGTTCCAAGACGCAAAAAATTTGAGAAAACCAGCTTCTCTTTTGTCTCCTTGGACGTCAGTGGGAACCTAATGACACATTTCCTCTGGTTTGTGGAACATCGTTCGCATGACTGTTTGGCTCTTCCCCTTTGACCGGGTTTCTTCGGTGGCGGCGGAGAACATACGACGCCATCCTTCAAACAGCCCTCGCAGGATGCTGCCTCCGACGGAGGTTGCTCCGTGTCAGAAGGAGGGGCAGCCGATGATTCGTGCTGAGCTCTTGACCGAGAACGAGTGATTCGTGAAGGCGACGTAGAGACAGAGAAAGAAGGGTGCTGGGGGATCGTACCCGAAAGGATGGGTGCTATATTGGAGACAGGAGACGCATGCAAGGTGGTCTGGTCAATTTCCGGGCCTTCGACCGCCATTGAATTTGTGTTAATCATTCGGTCTGGAGGTATTGAGTCTGCGGTAGGAGCGAGAGTGGACAGAGCAGCGGAAGTCCTGTTATCTGGTATGCATCAGAGAAAGGCGGAGGAGAGCGTCAGAGTTGGCATTAACCTGGCCGTTTGTTGTCGGCTATCTTCAGCACCTTGCGCAAGTCGTCTACAAAGACAAGGCCATCGAACGAATTTACGCTTCTAGGTGTGCTTGAGAAGACATCTCGAAGGCCATTGGTTTCAACACTGCCTTTGTATCCGTTGTCTTTGAGATCGCTGTATACGTTTGCCTTCATAAAGGAAGGTTTTACTCGCCATATTGAGAAGGATAGAGTGAAACGTACGAGCTCATTATTCAGAGTCACAAAAAGAGAGAAATCTACATTGCCATTGCTGACTGTGGCTTCTATCTTTTCCCGCAGAACTTTGTAGGAATGTAAGGCTTGTTGAAGTCGCTGTGAAGAGTGGCCCGACATTTGGCGTATGACGGAAGAAAGGGGATCGGCCGTCGCCTGTTCCAAAAGCGTGATATTTGTTCCTTGTTTGTCCCTGCTAAACGCTAGTTCGGTACTTTTACTTCGTTGACTCGGACTTGCACATCAAGAAACAAATGCCCGAAATATGTAAAACATCTTTAAAAAGATTCTATTTAAATTTTCTGTGGACCACGAATGTTCAAAATCTGCATCTCTGAAGGAAAGTTTTGTCAGAAAAAACTTACATGTCCTCAAATTCTCCTATCTCGTTCTGTAGGGCTGAAACTTGCTTGCTGCCCTGCGACGACTGAATAAATGTCTGTATCACTTGATGGGGAGATGCTGCCCGTGATATTTTTGTCCTCTTTCTTGGTAATGGCGTTTCAGAGGTGTCATCGTTGTCGTCGATGTCTTCGGTCTGCTGTAGTGTCGCGTGTGGGTCCATCTGAATAACCCTGTATTGCACACCTTCACCGACATATACTCCTCTTTTCGTCCGCCTGACCTCCTCTGCATCCTTACTTTCCCCAATGCTATTGTCTTCGTCGCCTCTACTGGGTCCACCGCCTATCTCCCCACGGAGGCTATGCGATGACATCCCATCAATACACATATCGCTCCCTCCAAGATTCGGCCGTATGCCTCTTCGCCCAATCGTACTCAGCGGTATTTTCATTGGCCTATGAAAGTGAACAGAATTGGTGGAAAGGAACACAGAGAAAAATAGAGAAAAACCTTGCAGAGAAGCTTGTTGTATATCTTCAACCCTTCCGACCTTGCACTCCCGTTTTCGCCAGGTATCGGCAGATTTCATGATCATCTTCTGCGGTGAATTCTATGCGCCCATTTACCACATCCAAAGTATCAGCTCAGCTGGGTATAAGCGAAGAGCCAGAATCACTCACTTCCTCTCAGGTCTGTGCGGTTCCCCATCTCGATTATGCCTGTTTATTCCATTAATAAAGCGGCAGTTGCACCTCGTCTAACGCTTCTCATGCACACTCACTTCCTGATACCCTGCTCCCATCCACGTTGTGGACATGTGCCGACACCGGACTAGCGATTCTGATCAATTTGCGGTAGGGACCAACAACGACACTGAGCAAGTAGCCGACATGAAACTGACCAAGATCACCTGCTCATCTTAGCTCTATAGATCTCAGGAGCCCGCGGACTCGAAAGTGTCCAAAGGTCAAATAGTCAGTCGTTTGCTTTCTTCTCAGCGACACAAAAATTGATACTAGTATCCTTAAACAGCTGCAAGTCAACGTGGAGAGAAGTGTGCATTATGGTAGTTAATGCAATCGCGGTCTCCATCGCAGACACCATTCTTGCGAATTGTGCTATCCCTGAAAGTACTATACTCATGGACATCATACCTACTTTGTTTTCATACCGTGTACTGTCATAATCCCCAACCGAATCAGAAGTCGAGAATGAGAGAATTCTAAGTGACAGATGGATGAATAGAACAAGAGTATCAAGGACAAACTACAACAGCATGTATACGTCGAACGAGAAACGTCACCACAATCGTCAGAAGAAGTTGCCTCAAGTTTTCTTCTGCTTGGATGATCTCCTCGCAGACGTCGTCTCAAGAGGAGTAGGAGGACGGGATTCCTCCTTCTCGATCTTCTGTACTTCCTCGATGAATCGTTTCTATACAATCCAGTCAGAACAAAAGTTGCGAGAATAGTACTTTTTGATTCGCCCATTCATGTCGTCTGCTTGCATACCATAGTGAGAAAGCTGAACAAGCAGGCGGCGATCTTCTTCTTCGCTGTACACCTTCCTTTTCATCGTTGGGTAGTTGAGCTCAAGTTCATGCATGGGATACCGGACAGAATTAATCTTCTTCGAAAGGAGCATTTCCAGGTTCTCACGCTTGTTCCGCTTGGCCCGCTTGGCTTCACCCTCTTCGATGGGAGCCTTGATATGCGGGTATTCTGGAATGAGGAACATTAGTACACTTTCGTTGAAGACTTCTCGACGTCTTCTGGAGTCTTGGTGTGAATTTCCGCTGCAAGGGTAGAAGAATCAGCACCCCTTGATGGAAGAAAAAAACCATCAGAGCTGATCACGACATCATGGGGCAGACTTACCAGCTGCAGGTCTCCATACGAGCTGCTGGAAGTCGCGACGACTCCAATCCGGGAATCCCTGACGAATGTACTCCTCTTTCCGCTCCATATCGTCGTCGTCGAGAGGTTCGGCTACAGGTAGAGAAGTACGAATAATGAGAAACTCGTGAAGTGGCAGGCAAGGTTCGACATACCGGTATCGATAAACTCCTGAGCTGCCAAACGCTCCTCCTCCAACTTTCCGGGAGGATCTTCAGGGCTTTGCGATTCTCGGGTAATAGCAGGTATACCGTTCAGACGCTATAACATTGTTAAGCAAGAGTTTACTGGACTATGCTGCATGCGTACCTTGTGAACGGCCAACTCTCATTCTTTCCGTGAAAAAACATGTGTGAATGTAAACAAAGGAAAAAAGAGTCAGTACACACCCCCACTGAGAAGTCCTCTCCTCCCCATTGTTGTACCGAAGCATTCGACTTGAAGTTATTCAGACCTTCCAGATTGAGTCCTTCGTACTTGCTGTTGAGTTCCACTGTTGAGTTCCATAGTCCGCTCCTCTCCTCGATGAATGATGGCGTCGATATCGTCACTGATAAGAAGTCTGCAAAAAAGAATGAGCTACAACGAAAATGAAGATGGTGCAGAACCTACTCTTCACTGGGGTTAATGATCTCAGCCCCATGGGTGATCATCTCGAGCAACTCTTCCTTGTTGGCGGCCAAGCAGGAAATAAGTGTTCCTGGAACATATAGATTCTGTTAGATACACACCTTTTGCCTGCTGCGTATGCCCTTGCTGAATAACCAGCTGGTCCAAGCGCAACTTCTGCGCTGCTCGTTCCAACATTTGCTCTTCGACACTGCCCTCCGTGATGAATCGGAACACGTATAATTGCATCGTTTGTCCAATACGATGTGCACGATTCATGGCTTGAAATCGGCCTACGGATTCCTGGATGAAGTGTTGAGTTCATTAGGAATATTTGATGAAGAAACTATCCTACCAATCGCTATCGTACAAGACGACAACATTAGCGGTCGTCAGATTGATACCCAACCTACCGGCATGCGTCGTCAGCAAGAAAATAAATTTCTCGCTTCCGGGCCTGTTATACTCGTCGATGGCGATGATGCGGTCTTCGTGAGCTGTACTTCCGTCAATAGACAATAACCCTCCGGGATGTGAAGCACGCGGCTCATTTGACTGAAAATGAGGACGCGCGATCCTTTTGCCTTCATGCTCGCGAGAAGCTTGTCGAGGATAATCATCTTGCCCGAATTTTGGATGAGATGCTCGTCTGTCGTGTAAGGTGGACCAGGTTCCTAGAAATCGCATCACTCAATATGCAGTCGACGTCCGCCATCAATGGTACTCACCGCCCCATCAAAGAGGTAAGGATGGCAAGTCACTTTGCGAAGCTACGAATAGGCAATGAGAGATGAATGGACAATCTGATTATGCATCCATACCTGCATGACCATATTCATCAATCTACTTTTATCCTCCTTCTTGCCTGTCAAGCCTGAGAAACGAATCAGCCTCGCAGGAGAAGAGTATGATGGCTAAATTTACCATTGACAGTGTCGATATCCTTTTCCAGCACAGATCTATACCACTTCTGCTGCATGTCTGTCAACCCAACATAGATATTAATTTCCTTCTCTATTACGAATATTCAGCATGAAATTCGGCGATGAGAAGGGTGAATGAATACGTACTCGGCAACAGGTTCTTCTCTACATCAGACTTCACCCAACGCAGCAAAAACGGTCGCAAATTTTTTGCAGAGCCTCGATCATCTTTTTGCTCTTCTCCTCTTCGACCGCCGTTCCGCTCGAGTCTTCATGCAAGAAACTGTCGAGGTCCGCATAGTCGATGAAAATTTCGGGGCAAATGAAGTTCAGAAGCGAAAACAGTTCTTTGAGGGTGTTTTGGAGCGGAGTACCGGTGATGAAGAGTCGACCAAGAACTGAAGGCGCGGACGATTTGCGAAAGCATGGAGTCAACATTTTTGATTCGGTGCGCCTCGTCGATGACGATGTACTGGAAAGAGAATTTCTTGAGGGCCGACTGTTCGATCAGTTAGATCTCATAGGACGCGATGCAGACTTCAAGGTCTTGAGGAATGAGTCGAGTGGCGATGATTTCCACGCGTTCCTCTTTTGAACCTGTAAGAGTAACGACGTTGAAGTCGGGGGTCCAGTGTGCAAACTCGCAATGCCAGTGTTGTAGAATCGACTTCAGAACAATGAAAAGGTGGGTTCAGATATGTCTCTGTAATGCTTGAGGTATGCGAGGAATGAGATGGTTTGCATAATTTTGCCGAGACCCTGGGAATAGCGAATTAAAGACGACGACGGACGAAAGAGAAAAAGACTTACCATTTCGGCCGCAAGAACGCCATTCAGGCCATTACGATGCAACGAGACCATCCAATTCAAGCCTTGCGGTTGCATCTCGCCATTAATGACTGGAGGCCCCAGCACAGTATTATCACATCAAACGGAACACGGCGGTGGGATGACTCACACCTGGGAGAACTTTCGAGTACGAAGGGCTAATCATTTCCATCCAGTCCAGCCTCGCCGTCTTTTATAAACTCCTCGTCTTCTTCCTTCTCTGAGTTGCGATGCCGAGCGCCATTATCGCTAGATTGAAGGAAATAGCATCAGCTCAATGTATGACGACAAATAACAAAAACTCACATAGGCTTTTTACGACCCCTGCTCTGCAGTGGTTTAGGTTGGGCATCCATCAAGGCAGCATATTCAGGATCGGAGGCCCTCTGCAAAGTTTAGCGTACATAAAGGCAGTTGTAGATGAATTTACCTTGATATCGACAAAGTGCTTGAGGAGCTCTGTTTGGCCCAAAAGATATAAGTAACGTTTGACGGCATCCGCGATCTAGTGATGAGTGAGTACTGGCTGAAGAGTTCTAGGATCGCCTACGCACCTTCGCCTGGTCCATCTCCTTCCTCTTTATCCATAGTTTGCCCTCTTCTGCTTTCCGCTTCTGTTTCTTCTGCTGTCTCTCTGCCGTGGCCTGCTGTTTCGACTGCACGAGAGCAGCTTGCTCTGCAGCCTAATGACGCAAGGGTTGAGTTACGTCTCTTCTGAGAGAGAAACATGCGTACCGCGCTCTCTTCACGGTCACTAATCAGTTCGTCCTCTTCAACTGGGTCTTGCTCGTCATTCTCGCTTTCTCCGTCGCCACCTTGACTAGGCTGTAAGGTTGTGAATATCGACAAAGCTCGTTGTTCGGGAAAACATACCTGGCGCGAAACGATGTTACTCGGGACGACATTTCCACAGGCTCTCCAACGGTGAATGTCTGCAACCAAAAGTCTATTAAGACCCTCACAAAACAATGAAACAATAGAGAAAACCACGCTCATTGCAGACTTGGTGGTTTTGAAGAAGTGATGATATGCGTGAGCGCGTCCATCAGGGTGAAGGCGTAGTCTCTCCTGACAGACCATATACAACAGATGACAATCGATCTGTTGTTATTTTCAGCCCCTGTTGCGTGCGTTATATCAATCGTTATTGCCCCTCTTCCTTTCAAATCTTGAGATTGGATAGGTTTTTCATGTATTGTATAAACGTATCCTAAAAACTCTAGGATTTTGCAAGGATTTTGTCTTTCTTTCGTGTTCAGAGGCCTACAAAAATTCGTGTCACACGCTATTACTAGTATTAGGATGGCGAAGCGAGCCCCCGCAGGTCTGCGGATACGTAATAAGCTAATTCGCCCTTTTCACGAGAAATGGTGTGTTAACGGGGTGATAATCGTCTTTCTTTCGTGTTTTCTGTCGTTGTACTTCAAGTTATTAACAATTTGAAGCATACTGGGTTTCCAGAAGTAGAATACAATACCCCGCTGAGATGGAATTCCCCTTAATAAGCAAGCAGTACAGTGCTTGGAGCTCTAAGTCACGCCTAACACTGACAGGTGTGACACAGAGCATAGCATGCGCGTCGCACTTTACTACGACTCGGACTAACTAGCAACCGATGCATGACCTCCTCGGAGTTGTCTCCATCTTTCTCATTAATGGATCGTTTACCCCGAGAAGTGTTCTCCCTCGACAAGGTAGTTATACTGAACATTATATTTCTGTCTATTTAGTTGCTGACACTTTTGACAGTGTAACTCCATCTTTGAACGGAGAACCCGGGAGTTGAGAGAAGAGATGATACGGCAGTTGCAGCTGCTCAAAGAGAGGGAAGGCTCTGAATATGGATACGGGGATATAAAAGGTGTGCTGGCTATGAATCGTCTCCCGTACATTGTTGATCTTCGCAGGTTTATTTCCTCAAAAACAACTGGAGATGATCACTTTGAAGGATTCTAGGACTTTAGTTAGTGAGTACTTTCTGCACTTGTGATAAAACCAATAATTACTCTTTAATAGACCTTTCATCATCAATTCCTGGTGACTTACCTCCCCCAACATATACGCATCGTTTTTCCGATTCGGTGTTGACATTGAGGGATGATCTCCAACCAACCATATCCCCGAAGGAAAAAGGCGCCGCTTTTTCTTTGCGCCACGGCACTCCTTGCTTTCCCACATTGGAGAAACTCCCAATGTTGCACCACAATAAGGGTGATGTCGTCGACCGTGGCCTTGACTCCGCGAGACCCCTTTTACCCCACTCCCTCCCGCACGAGGATGAAGAATTCGTCAACGGGCTACTACAGGCAACAGACGCAATGTGTAATTTCGCTAAAGAGTCTGTTTCGGCTGCCGATTTGAAGAGGCTTTTACCTGGAGGTTGGCTCAATGATGAGATCATCAATTTCTATGGCGCATTAATTCTGGCGAGGTCGACGACCGAAGCAGCTGGAGACCTTCTTGAAAGTAGAGTCCATTACTTTAGCTCCTTCTTTTGGACTAAGTTATCTGGTGAAGGATATGCAAAAGGAAAGTTGGCAAGCTGGACAAAGAAGGTGAGATGCTCTTTTGTCCCGTTTATGATCTTGTTGACAGAACAGATTCCATATAAGATCGACATTTTTTCCAAAGATATTGTGCTTTTCGCCATCAATCATGCCAATTTACATTGGACAGCGGTGGCCATCAACTTACGTCGGAAGCGATTCGAGTCGTACGACAGCATGGGAGCTTCCCACAAGGCAGTTTTCCAGGTTTTACATCTTCTTTCGTGTAATGGGAAGACCCTAACATCACTTTACAAGCTTCTCTGCGACTATCTCAACAAGGAACACCTCGATAAACGTAAAGCGCCTTTTGATACTACCAGCTGGGAATATTGGTCCCCAGTCGTTTGTTTTTCCATCCTTGTCCATGCTTCAGTCACTGAATTTTCAACACTGTGCAGGATATACCCCGACAAGAAAATAGCTTTGACTGCGGTGTCTTTACGTGCCATTTCCTGGAAGCACTTTCTAGAGGAGAGGAAAAATTTCTTTTCACACAAAAAAATATGCCCTACCTGCGACGCCGGATGATTTGGGAAATTGGAAAGCAGCAGTTGAGAGGTGGAGATTACGCATAGAAGAACGTGATTATGTGCGAAGTTAGCTTCCGAAAGTACCAGCACATATGTCATGTACTGTTTTTCTCGAACATTGCTTTACTCTCTCTCTGTGATTTCAACAGCCTCTTCCGTCCAACACCATGCCTTTTCAACTTTCTTTGTCAATTTTCAACGCGGCTGATATCAATCTCTCCCAGTTTTTCATTCCTTCCCTCTTCACGTGCCTCTTAGTAGGCTCTTCTTCGCGGAAATACCGAATCTCTAGTGTTCAAGGAACTCTCCTCCGTGCCGAAGACCCGAGAACACCGTTGGTGAGCATCCGAAAATTCTCATGAGATTCACGGTGCCCCGCGACCAGGTTCAAAGACTTTCCTTCCCTTTCATACTGTAGCTTCTCTTTAAAGGGCATACACAATCACCTATCACCTTCCAGTGAAGTTCACGTCTGGCCGGAGGTTACCAACACACTTATACCATTGCTTCTTATTTACTCCTGGGTTCAATGTTACAACTCACAACTCAATATTTGGGTCTGCCTCCATGGCTACAGGCATCGTGAGTGTCCTCCTTCATTCTTCTGTTCCAATACACCTTTCTATCCACCCTATTATGCCGGTTCTTTATGTTTAGGACGCGGATCCTTCCTGTGTTAGGGTCGTCGGTTCTCCCACCCTTTCCCTACATCCGAGTCTCATATCTCTTATACGCATTTATATGCGCCATACCGTGTTTGGGTCGTCGGTCTGTCGCGCCCTTTATTTTCGCCGGAGGCTCGTTTTTCCGCAGACGTGGGTGATGATTCAGGTTGAGCGAAGCCCCAGAAAATCGTTGAAGACGCATTATTGACAGTAGAGTCCGCAGGGGTTTGCGTCGGGGAACTTTGAAAAGAAAGACCTTGATTCTTGCCAACGGCGGTGTCCAGCATCCGCCGCGGTCAAGAAATAACGAACGCAAGGAGATTTAATGTACAGAGCCAAAATTCACGACACTCCAGATACGTCACTGGACCCCTAAAATTTCCCTTGGAAGTAGAGATGAACTAAGTAGCTCCACACACTTTTCTGCTAGACAATACTCAGTCCTGGGCAGGCTCCTACCCATCCGTCGTTGGGACTTCTATCCATCTCGTATGTAGCACGATAACGATTCTGCTGCACGAAATAGCAGACGGAAATATCCGAGTAGCCATCAAAATGATTTATAATATGAACCTTAAAAGCTTAATCTTGGACGAAGTCCCAACGTGTGAATTGATGACCAACACCCGGAAGCGTCCGCCGTCGTCTCTCGCCAAAGAAAGTCGGAAATGGGAAATCCGCCTCTCCGGCACGCTGTCCGGACCTCTCAGAGGCGAATTCTCCCTGGCTGCGAGCATTCTGTACAGATCCTCATAATATTCAAACATATCTACGATATATTCAGCTCTCGTAGGGCCAATTTACACGATGTTCGTATGAAAAAGCCCAAAGCGGCTAATGATCTCTTCTCATCCAAACGTAGACAACCTTTTTCCACACGTGACCTTGTGGCGAAACCGTGTTTGCTGTCATTGTCAACGTCGTTCTCTCCCTTCATCTCTTCTCGCGCCACCTCACCTCGCTCTACAACATCGCCCTTGCCTTTAGACTGTAAGCTGGATACCGCCTACTTTATTGTGAGTATTATTTCCTATTGCATTGGCTTTCACTGACAAGTATACATATTTCAGATGTAACCATCAACTAACACCCTCGTGAGCATCGTTTCCCATTGCTATCGCAGACGCTTGAGCTAATTTAGATCTCGCCCTTTCTTTACCTTTACATCACTATCAACCTATCTCTACCCGCTGGCGCAATGTAGCCCTCGCCGCTATGTCAGGATCTCCTGCGAGATTCAAATGCCAAGATTGTGCTATTTTCCTCACGCCAAAGGTCGCAGTAAGCGATTATAGCACAGCTTGAAGCAAGAAAATCGATGACGCTGACAGGAAGGAACCGGGGAACAATGTTGGGAAGATGGGAAGACTGTTGGGCAAGCAGTATCTCGTTTTTCAGCCTTGAAGCATATTGAATAAAGCACGAGAGCTTGAAAATGTCACGTGAACCCTGCTCCTTGTTGATAGCGTCAAGTAGGCCTTGCATGGAGGAAGATATGAGATCGTGATAGAATTATGGATCAGATTGAACGTCGCGTCGCTCCTACTGATCTCGTGACCGTGAACCCTCAGTTAGACCAGGTGTGCAGAATGCTAAAGCGCGAATGTCGGCCCTACCTTTGCTTCTGGTTATCCTGCTAGCATCATCTGTGCCGTTCCGTCGCACCCGGCAACTCGGGTTTCTCTCAGCTTCAGTATTCTATGCGGTACAGGCTAGCAGGATGCGGACCGCACCGTGGGGGAAGGAATTCGGGGCAGCTGATCTTGTAAGAAAGCCTTACTTTTGTTCCTAGCATCGGATGGTGTACTGATGTCCTTCGCTGACATGTTCTTTTGCAAGTTCAAGCATAAATTTAACATGTATGTGAGCGGCAGATGTGGACGTTGCCAGAGGGAAGAAGAGGCCGTGTGGCAGGTGTGGGCTTGGTTTGACGGAGGTATGCAAGTCTTTTCATCTCCAAGTCAGCGGCTGCGCTTACCTCTTTTCACTCCATCGCCAATCGCCCTGCAACCCAAAAAATAGGTCTACAGTATTAGACGGGTACTTTGTACATGATGGGTCCTTTGTACAGTTGGGTTTTTCAGACCCAGTATGCATCTCTAAAATAATAATGAGCTTTCTACATATGATAACATCCTATAGGTATGGTAAACTGACGAAAAGATGGGTAGAAAGTGGGTTGGGCATTTTCGGTGCCTGGAATACCTAAATTGGACAATTTCTCAGAAAATGTATTTTACCTCCTGAATAGTGACGACGAAAGAAATATGGATTTTTTTTACAGAATACATTGGAGCCATCCTGAATACACACCATGCACAAAAGGAATTGTAAATTGGATAAGAGCTCGATGAGCAATTAGCGAAAAACCTTTGGAAGAGGGGAAAAGGGAATGCCGCGATGTGATGGCATACACATGACGTTGACAACATGTGATCGGCATGTATTAAAATGCCGGTGTACAAAGTAATTAGATTAGAAATGGCCCAAAAACCAATTTTCAGCTTGCGTCGCGATTTCAGCAAGAACCGCCTCACCTCTCAACGTTAGGTTTGGCATACGAAAATTAGACATGTATACCTATATTATTATATAAAAAGATTTGAAATTAATGGACATCCTAGTAATGAAAAATTGGCTAACATTTTTTGATGTGCAAACTACCCGTCTAATACTGTATCAGCATCTGCCGACATCATCGCGGCAACGTGGTCAAAATGTTATGTACAAAATTGGTGCGATATTGATTTAGTCGACGACATCTAAAATACTAATAAAATCAATAATAATTTCTGTCTATAGATCTGAAGTTTTAACGAGAGTTGGGATTTTAACGAGAGTGGGATTTTAAGAGGACATCTGGGAGTTGGAAAAAACGGCATCAAAAAACGGCGATCGCAACGGCGATCGCAGCGGCGGGACGGCGGCGACTTTCCACCCGGTCACGCTAGGGGATAATCAGAATCTACTTAATGGGAGGCATTGTCTGAACGCCTCTCCATGAATGCTTTCGCGTTCTCTCGAATCAGATCAAGATATAATTCAATGACTATATGCTACTACGTAACACTGAAAAAGGGGGGAAATAGTATTAAGGAAAGGCAGGTCCTAAGGTAGAGCTGTGTGGCGACGCAAGAGTGGCTGGCATTGCCAAATGAAGAGGGTGGAGTGATGAAGTCCGGGAGACAGTAACGGCGCTTCGACGAGGAGGTAAGGGTGGTGAGATGGCATGAAGATCCAGCTGGGGCGACCGCCAGCAGTATACAAATGCTGCTGCACCTCGGGTCGCTTTCATGATCATATCCCAGCGCCTTCGGTTTTGCTCCTGCGCCTTCGTCTCTGACCTCACATCGAAATGGTGGTGGTGGGGATTCTGCTTTGGGTTGCTGCTATATCTTCTGGTCGTGGGCCACTGCCACTGTTGTACGTGCGCTGATGCCACTGCTGCCTCTCTTGGTCGCACATGTATCGGCGCCGCTACCTCTCCTCAATGCAATGGTGTTGCCGCCGCCGCCGCGTTCGTTGTCGACGATAACACGGCCATCGAGGCAAATTCTGGTGCAAATTTGGGCGATTGTTCAGTTGGCGTTGTGTAGGTATCGCAAATGAAGAGAGGCGGTAAAATGGACCAGAGAAAGGAAGCGACGCGCGAGGACACATCAGGACAGGGCGCTCACCTGACTGCCGGACTTTGCCGCCGTTCTGATCGCCGTGGGCCCAGCCGTTTTTTCCAAATCCCAGATTTTATCGATTTTAATGAGAGTGGGATTTTAACGAGAGTGGGGATTTTTAAATCTAGAAATGCAAGCTTGAACTTTTTTCTAAGCGTACCATATTGCGAGTACTTTTATTCCAACGGTAAGCAACCTTCATCTGCTTGAAGTTTCTCTAATTTGAACCATTCACACCAACGATTACCAGCGCATATATGCTCCACCGGGAATTTGGAAAATGCTTCCCCAAGGTTGCCGTCGCCGAAAAGACTGGATCCCAGATCTGGTTTCGTCATGATCTGAGGGTCGGTGAGTGTGGTTCCAACACCTAGGATATAGATATATATATGAGATCAAGGTAATGATGCAAAGAGCTTTCTTACCTTGGAAATCGGATATATAGGCTGTTCCGTGAGTGATCTGGTATTGGGCATGTTGCATGAACATGAAAAAGTCGGCCAGCTCATACTCTGGATCATCGCGTTCGAGAATCGTGGTCGCCTGGGAATTATTCATATACTTCACGAACTCGGCTGGGGTACCAGGCAACATCTCCTCCAAAAGGTATGTTGCTCGTTGTGTTTATGGTTTTCCCGCTGAGGTTGTTTCCAATGGCTTCACGACCACAGCGACTCCAGCATCCACGAAACGGAAGGGGGGAATTATTGACATAAAATCCTCGACTCCTGGAGGGGCATTGTTGGTCTGAGCATAGTCGAAGATGAAATCATAAGCGAACTCCAAAAGAGCATTCGCCCACACCAGGAGCTTTGCTTCTCCCGTTACTGCATGTTGCTCGTCCGTGACTGTTAGGCGGGATACTGGGGCTGCGGCATTGACACTCCGAAGGCCTGGTCGTTTGGAGGCCGCCTTTACATCGAGGAAGGGGCGTTTGAGTGCGACAGCGAACTTATCGACTTCAACGCTTCCGAGACCCACTAATGATCTCACATTGTCAAATTCCAAGGAAGCCAGGTTTGCCGTCTTGAATGTTCCTTTGCAATCCTTTCCTCGGAATTGTAAATCAGGTGAGCACGGAAGTAAAGTCCAGTCGGTGAGCTGTCAATGACAATGACTTGTGTCGGGTAAGACATAAGGTCCTTGAAGGCAACTCGAGGAAGTGGAAAGAACCGAATCTCCTCTGAGACGAAAGCTGTAGCTGCATGCCAATAGTATTAACTGAATTGTCTAAGCCAAAGATCGGCATGAGGTACGTACTTTTTTTGAGACCCTCCTTTCTAGAACTCGCACCACCTTCCTGAAATCCACGGCGAATTGAAGCAGGATCGAGTGGGACAAAATGTTTGGGTGTACGTGCAGATGCAAATGAGACACGGGGCTTGGGTGGTGCTTTCAGCTGAGTTGCAGCGCGTTTAGGAGCTTGGGTCGCCTCTGCAGCTGCATCAAGAGTGATCGCTTCATGATGTTTGCTGTTGGACTGGGTGCTACGTCTCCAATGTTCTAAGACTGGTGCGCACTTGTGCTGAGTAGTGTCATCATGTTCGCCGTTGGACTGGGTGCTACGTCTGGAATGTTCGAAGGCCGGTGCGCGCATGGGTGGTATGTCAACCTCCGGGTCTGAGTCTTCAACATCTATCACTTCCTCTACACGGTGCTGGGAGGTGGTAGAGCCTTGATCTTTTCCTTTGCCTTTCATTAATCGAAGCTTTTTGGTGGGTATGACAGGCGAAACAACTTCAGAGCCTGAGCCAAAATTTGTCGACCTTGAGGCGCCCGTTTTTCGTTTTGCCCCTGCAGATGTATCACGAGCAGCTGGTCAATGATGTGCGCGCCGCCATCGACGATGTCCTACATCCGATCCGCGAGACGAGTGACTATGTTATGGTATTTGGCACACGTTTGCACAGGGAGTTCAGCGGTTTCCCGCTTCCGTTCCATGGCTGGGGGCATATGACTGCCGTCTATCCGTGCTATTCCTGTGTTCGAAGGGTGTGTAAGACGGTAAGAGCCGGTTGTTGCAGCCTGTCGATATTACTCGTTCATGCACGTTACAGGTCGACGATACTGGTATTGTGGCTCTTACAAGATACGCGATCCTGACAGGCAGCGGGTTGGCCCAATCACAGATAAAATATGAGCGAAACGCAGACACCCGCTCCGGCCTGAAGAAAGCGTCGTGGGATCCCACCGAGGCTACTTATTTCAAGGACAGAATTCTCGAGGAAGCTCGACCACTGACTAGCCTTGATCATCAGCTGGACGACTGCTTCCAGGTCGCGATCATCAATGGGGGAGAACTTAGAAGGCGAGGTGCATGAATTCGTCGAAAAGCATGTGCATAGCGGTGTGAGAGCGAGACGCGCAAAGATTGCAGTATGAGATACAACGTGGACTACAATTCAGCTTCATGCACGGTGCGCCTACTCAAGCATTCAATGATTGGGACTTGGATTGTTTCGAGAGTATGTTTCTGACTCCGTGTTCGCTCCAAACCCATCTGCTTGCTCATTTTTTTGAAAGACGATAAGCTGGTGAAATATCATTAGTCCGGTGGCCCACTAAAAATCCTTTAACTTACCCAAGACCATATACCTGAGTGTCAATATGCTTCGCTAGCAGGAGGTCCAATATTTCCTTGTCATTTTTTCGCATCTTCCAATATACCAGAATATGAGGTCCAATATCCTCTATTAAGGCTGTATATATGGATGTCATTGTTAGTTGCGAGCGAAGCGAGCATTCTTTCTCTAGGGGTGGAACCATCGAACAAACAGAGCCAAACCTGAAGCTTGTAAGCTCATCGTTCTACATCTTCCAAAAGCCCTTCGATCTCGTCGCGTTGTCTCGTATTATCCCCAGATGCCTGTTTGACCTTCATAAGAACCGAGTGTGTCGCCAGTGGTTGACGCCGTGCTCCTCTCTTGACTGGCTTGGCTTGAGGACTTGTCCTTGTGTAAAATACCTCCTATAGATATGTAAAATCTTTGTTAGTATCAATTGAAAGGATGAACTCGGTTGGACTGCCATTTCACCTCTTTGAACTGTTCTCCGCGACAGCAAATAACAGCGCAGACTGACGAAGTCTACACTCTGACGTCGTTGACCTGCCTAATAAGCCCAAAATTGTTAGTTGAGAAAAAAAAGCCAGAATGGAAGTGGTTACCTGATTGATCCCAGCAGCTCGTTCACTGCCCCGAATGCATTGAAGAGTCAATGTTCCAATCTAGAGTTTTGTGGTAGATCAGGCAAAATGAAGATATCAGCACAACTTAGTCAAATCTCAACGGATTTGGACGTACCTGGGCAGAAAAGATTCGCCTGGCCACTCGTTCACTGCCACGAATGCGTCGAAGGGTCGAAGAGGCGATGTTCCAATCTAGAGTTTTGCGGTAGGTAGGCTAGATCAGCCAAAATGAAGATATCAGCACAACTTGGTCAAATCTCAACGGATTTGGACGTACCTGGGCAGAAAAGATTCGCCTGGCCACTCGTTCACTGCCTGAATGCGTCGAAGGGTCAAAGAGGTGTGTTCCAATGCAGGGTTTTGCGGTAGGTAGGCTAGATCAGTCAAAATGAAGGTTAGGGTTTCGAAGATGTGAGCTCTGTGGTGGTGCTCGTGCTCGATGTAGAAGCTGTAGTGGAAAATTTATCATGAGAGGTGGGAGAGTTAGATTCGTCTATCGGACGTCGAATGCACCACGCCTTGACCACGCCTCAACGTTGAGGACCGGCGCGTTGATGGTTCAAGAAGACGAGGATGAAGGCACGGTCCGGGAGGTTAGGGTTTCGAACTCCGTCACATTGTTGTTCAGCTAGATCACAATTCATTGAACTTGACATGTTGACAGGCCATATGAAGGTAGATTATTTTGCTTCAATACATATCCATCCTCTTACTTAAGTCCCAAGTATTATATTATTTATACTTTCCCTTGAAAATACTGACTACATACGGTGAATCTCACCGACGAAGGAGGATTATATAACAAATAACAAAACTACCTTGGTGGGGCCGGTGTCCGAGGTCCAATACATCCTCGAAGTTAAACAACTCATGGCATAGTGCTCCGATGTTGTTTGGCAAAGGCTTTAGGAGGCTTACCACTCCCGGTTTCCATACGATACTGTACCCATTAAAAGTTAAATCAATTCGGTGGTCACAGGTCACACCATCACAGGCCTCTTCAGAAGTTTTTGACTTTTAGCCCCATGCACGTGATGTCGAAACCATTATGTAATGCTGGAAATTGAACGCCCCGCAACTCACTATTTTGACGACAAACTATTTTAAGAATTGTTCCCTACTTGTTTTGGGAGGATACCCAAAAGCGGCCTTCCACCGGACGTTCCATGACAGCTGTCCGATCATAAGCGTTTCCCCCGTGGGCACTGTCGGTTCTTTTGATGGGGTGATTAGTCAGCAGATCAAACCCGACAAAGTGTCCGAGACTGCGCCAGAGCCATTCCGCTGTACTGTCCACCCTCTGGGTCACCAATTGTATTTATAACAAGCAATACTCGAAATTGTAGTCATTTACTTCTATGTTTGCCTTCGTCTGATGAGAAATGGACATTCTCAAGTTGTTTTCGCGCATCCGGTCTGCTCGGCAACGCGCTTTGTCACGGACCTGTCACGCGTAAATGACGCGTTTTGGCAGGTTTTGGCAGGTAAACTTAAAAAGCTTTTCACACTTTTTTGACCCATTTTCGTGACTCGATTGGCTCGAACATTTTGATTCTTTCATCAAAATCTGACTACATATGTTTGTCGAAATTCCCATTTTCAAGGAAGATACATATAAAATAATGTGCCAAAATGGCCCAAAAGTAACCTTAGAATTCGAATTATCCTTATCTTAGTCACCAAATGTCTCAAAATTTCCATTATAACAAAATGGCTTCCAAAGATTTAGGATAGATATCGAGCTGCAGACGTTATAAAAAGCGGACATCCAGGTTTTCACGAATGGCGGATGGGAAAGAAAATAGCACCAAACACCATCAGGCGCCCCCACAAATAGAATTATCCAAACGACTCTCATGTTAACATCACGTGATTTACGTATCAACTAAAGCCGATCGGATTTTCTTATCCGAATTTCGAATTGACTCTCCACCAAAGGTCCGGGAAGTTGGACTAGAGTACGTTTCTCTCTCCCTCTGCCATCTAGCTCTGCTATCCGTGGCCGCGGTATCATAAGGGTTAAGTTAGGTGTCATGCCTGCAAACCCGAGGTTGGACTGCCACACGGAGTACACTGAGTTAAGGGCATTGGGCTACCTCAAATCCCAGCCGTGGTCGTCGGCCTGAATATCTTGAAACAGCAGATAGATGATGCGCTAGGTAAGTATTTTATGAACACTGCACGCTCTCTCAACAATTAATTTCTGCTACTTTGAACAGCGCACAATCTCGATAACCGGCACTCACGTACAGTCATGCAAGAGATGACCAGGAGCGGATACGATGATCGAGTTATGCGGGCCGTCATGGCACACCTCTACGTTGTCATACCCAACGACTTACCGGCTCATACTGTTTGGACTGCGCGATGTGAAGGCTCTATATGGCGCATATACCCACCACCCTATCTACCGGATTGCCCCGGGTCTTTCTGCCGACAGGAGCGCTAGCAAGATATCGCGTCTGCATGCTCCTGACCAACTCCGTCCCCTATCATGCGTGGCTGAAGGATGCGGATCGTTGGACGAAATTTGGACAGATTCGATTTAAATGACCGCATGAATTTCCTTGGTGGGAACCAAATGGACCGCTCTTTACTTCCTCTGTTGTTCCGTGGTGGGCTCGGAGTACACACTCGAGCTACGGTCGTGCTTCAGAATTTATTTGGGTTTTCGAGCACCCTCCAAAGTTCACGAGGGAGTCAGACCACTCACGCAAGTGGCGCCGAAAACATCAGGCACGTAACTTAGGATCGCCAGCACCCTCTACGACCTGGCGCGACGACCTTCGGACCAATTCGAACCCTACACTCTCGTCGACTGTGAGGATGCACCTATTTAATGCGCTGTTACTCAGCCTCCGCCCTGGCCTATCCTCCATCTACAACCACAACACTCTGGTCATTTGTCAGGCCGTCTTTGTATGACCATTCAGTGACAACGGCCGCGAGGGGAAGATGGTGTGCAATTCTAACACTCAACGCCTACGTCGACAGATCCATCGACTTCTCGACGTCGCTGTCTCTTCATCTACCTTCCTTTTTCGCTACCACCGCAGAGACTAGACCGTCGTCTCGTCATCAACGTATAGAGAGGGTCAGCAACATATGAGAAGTTCAAAGTATGTGGCGACTTCTAGAAGGCTAGCCTTGCTCTATTCTGAGATGGGGGCGAATAGTTTACACCCGCATCGAAGCTTCAACTGCCATTTATGTCAGAATGTTCATATAGTCCTTTCGGAAATCCATGTCCGTGCGATTGTAGCCAATAAAACCAGCCACAGATGAAAGAGCATTGATTATCACTTCCACAAAAAGTACATCGAAGTTGTTACACAAAGCAATGTCAGGAAGCTATGTATGGGTAATAGGGACTGGGCACCAGTTGGAAAGCTTTATCGTACACTCCTTTCTTGAGAACGTCGCCTCTTCTTAGAGTCTTCCAAATCGTCCAGTACCTCGGCGGTACGCTTTTTACCGATACTAGAACTCAACATTAAATCGCGGCGACCGTCGTGGTTAATTGTCCCTTTTGCAATGGCGACTTGACTTGCAGTTTTGTAGAATAACTTAAGTTCGATTTGGTATCCCTCCAACGTGCGCATTTGCTGACTGAAAGAAGCGGTGCATGACTGAACATCATTCCGAAGTTGGACGACCTGTTTTTCAAGCTCCACCACATGTTCGCGCAGGGCGTCAAAGTCTTGCTTCACGGCGGCAGCCGGAGCCGCAGTCGCATCACCTAAAACATCGGCTTCGACAACTTCATCGGGTCCGTCTGGGATGGAAGTACCTTCTGGAGTATTAAGAAAGATTACGAATGAAAAGAGATATGACATACCTTGACTTTGCGGGGAAGGTGGAGTGAAAACAAGAGTTTCACCGGCAATGGCAGGCTTCGCATCGACTGTGGGAATAGCAGGAGCCGCGGACGCCTCTACATCATATTGAATTGCAGGTTCCCCCTCTGCCTTTCGGGGCACCGACGGCTTTGCGCTATTGCTACATTTCCTTTGTTTTGTGGAACATCGTTCGCATGACTGTTTGGCTCTTCCCCTTTGACCCGGTTTCTTCGGTGGCGGCGGAGAACATACGACGCCATCCTTCAAACAGCCCTCGCAGGATGCTGCCTCCGACGGACGTTGCTTCGTGTCAGAAGGAGGGGCAGCCGATGATTCGCGCTGAGGGCTTGACCGAGAACGAGTGATTCGTGAAGGCGATGTAGAGACAGATAAAGAAGGGTGCTGGGGGATCGTACCCGAAAGGATGGGTGCTGTATTGGAGACAGGAGACGCATGCAAGGTGGTCTGGTCAATTTCCGGGCCTTCGACCGCCATTGAATTTGTGTTAATCATTCGGTCTGGAGGTATTGAGTCTGCGGTAGGAGCGAGAGTGGACAGAGCAGCGGAAGTCCTGTCATCTGGTATGCATCAGAGAAAGGCGGAGGAGAGCGTCAGAGTTGGCATTAACCTGGCCGTTTGTTGTCGGCTATCTTCAGCACCTTGCGCAAGTTCTCTACAAACATAAAGCCATCGAACGAATTTGCGCTTCTAGGTGTGCTTGTGAAGACATCTCGAAAGCCATTGGCTTCAACACTGCCTTTGTATCCGTTCTCTTTGAGATCGCTGTATACTTTTGCCTTCATAAAGAAAGGTTTTACTCCGCATATTGAGAAGGATGGAGTGAAACGTACGAGCTCATTATGCAGAGTCACGAAAAGAGAGAAATCTACATTTCCATCGCCAACTGTCGCTTCTATCTTTTCCCGCAGAACTTTGTAGGAACGTAAGGCTTGTTGAAGTGGTGAAGAGTACTGGCCCGACATTTGGCGTATGATGGAAGAGACAACGACAATTTGCTTGGGCAAATTCATCGTATTTGCACATATTTGCTTCTATGCACCCTTATTCCGTTGCCTTCCCCTCGTTACGTATCTTCATAGTAAGACCGAGCTTTCCCTCCACTTTTGTATTGCAGTCATTTCAATTTCAAGATCAAACGCCGATTGTGAAATAAGAAAGAACTAGAAGATGTGGAGCGATGGATTGTTGTTCAAGGACAAGGCTGGAATATATATACACGCGTCTGTTTAAGAGTCTCAAATTTGAAGAGTAAAATAGCTTTGTGGAAGAGCTCAAAAATAGAGCGACGTTCAAGGGGGCAACCGCATCTCGGCGGGGCCATAGAACTGAGGGTTTGATTTATGCGGATGTATAATCCTATCATGTTGATTTTCAGGCCAAAAAATGCAGTAAATCTGGATTTTGGAAACACCGCCGCACATGACCCCCAGTGAGAGGTGGCCAAATATAACCAACTCAAACCATATTGAGCCGATCTAACGTCTTCGAACCAGATACAGCAAAATCAGGTTTTTCCTTATCGCCGAGCATCCCAGCGCGACTGTCCCTTACTCTACACTGAACAAAATCTGACAACATCATGCCGCCTAAGGCTCCCGAGCGTGACTACTACTGTTCTTGCCCCATCTGCATGCTGGGCGGACGTACTGAACCCAAGAAAGTCTCGAAGACCACCCACAACGCGCACGCCGCCTCGCGCGCTGCCAATAACAATCCTGTCAGTTCCTACACGGCTTTCCTCGCACAGCAAGGGCATCTTCACCCTGAACCCAGCCATTCTTCGGCTACAAGCAATATTGTCGGAGGGAATTCTGCTGGACCCAGCAGACGAACACGAAGTCTATCCCCCCACACAAGTCATAAGCGTCCTCGCCGACACATCTCAGAGGAAGACCTATCGGATGGCTTGGAGCTGGAAAGAAGTGATGAAGAACAAGTGGTGGGGGAACAAGATCATGCCGAGGGTGGTACAGATTACCAAAGGGCAGATAACGAACCTCTGTTCGGTGCAGGCAGAACCGCTGAAAATGATGATGATGATATCTACGTACACGTTAGTCAACTTGAATGTAGTAGTCACGTCTACGGTATGAATTATAACTGGAATAATCTCATCAGGATGACGACTTGGACCCACCGGATCCGCAACAGGCAGATCGAGGTAGCTTAGCCGACCTCAGAAATAACGGAAATAATTCGCCGAGTCCTGAGCCAGAACCTCAACCAGAGAATCGAAACATAGAAGATGACGGCAATGATCATGAACAAGTCCCGATAGTGGATTATCCAGAATTCGAAGTGGAGGCGACGCTGGAAGAGCTCAGAATTGCACAACAATTCATTGAAGCTCTCCGAGGCGCATCGCTGGACAATAGCAATCTCCGCGCTGACGTGGTTGAAAGGTTGCGAAATCCGGAAGAGGAACAACTTAATCTCAATGAGCAACCAGAGCTGCGTACCGGAATCGAACTGTTTATTGATACAGATACCGCATCAGAAAGGGTTTTCAACGATGTGCGGAAAACATTTCACCGCTCGATAGACAGACTCGGACATGAATACACTGAGGTTCCTTCGCTCTTTCAAGTCAAACAGCGGATTGAGGATATTACGGGAGTCACCTCAATAATGCACGACATGTGTCCCAATACCTGTATCGCATACACAGGACCATTTTCTGACCTGGAGACCTGCCCGAAATGCCAGGAACCTCGATACGACCCTCGGGTGTTTGCGTCTAGCAGTGGTCGTAAAAAAATACCACAGCGCCAGTTTCACACAATCCCTTTAGGACCACAACTTCAGGCACTGTGGCGTAGTCCCGAGGGCGCAGAGGCTATCATCAGTAAATCGTGGAAAAGTTGGTATGAGGTTGTGACGGTGGTGAAGTCGTGACAAGATGATACGAAGTTGCAACCCATTACATCGAGGTGTAATCCATTCGTCTAGTCGACACCAATTTATATTCGTTCGTAATTCTGACCAGAGAATTAGAACCCAAGATACCGGGGTAATCAGCATGGTATTTACCTGAGACTATGATCATCTTTATTATTTGAGGTTCACACCACTTCACCAAAAGTTCAGCTCGTGAGCTTCGAGGTGTCAGCAGACATCATTCCGGCAGAATGTATATATCAACAATATAATTGTTAGCTACACTAGATCTGACTTTATCATCAAGGTGCATCGTATCCCACATCGCCATAACTCAGATCACCGTCTCCATCGTCGTTGTCCTCCTCGTCTTCCGCTGTACTGTTTAAGGAACGGATGAGTTGGAAATTACAGTAAGGTCAAAATTTCTGCCGGTAACCTCGAGGAGCGTCGCAGGCAAGTCGCAGGGCTGTTTTTTGCCATAGTACACCGCGGGTCATTGTTGTGCTTAAATAACTAAGTACATTCATAAAATATTTCGTAAGTCATTTCAGACTTCCATCGCCACTTAACTGACAACGAATAAACCTAAGTCAAAATGCAGCCGCGAACTCCCGAGGGGACGAACTTGCACTGAGATGCCACATGAATGTCATGTGATCCTGTTCAACGATCAGGAAAGGAAATTGATGCAAGTTGAACGTTGAACAGCGTGGCCTTCTTGCCTTTCCCCACCGTTCACCTCATACCTTATGCCTCTCTCGATGCGCTTTCACATCATTTCCACTCAAAATTCCCCCATAGTATACTATGAACTTATAGGGCCAACATAGAAGACCTGCGAAGGGGATTCCAGCTCTCATCAACGGAGTCGTTGGTGGGCTTGCGACGTTGACGAGCGTCGCAGGACCACCAACGACCGCCCGTTTGATTCTTGGGTAGCGGAGATGGCGCTGACGGGCGTACATCTCAACTATCCAGGCTCGGGGAGGCTAGTCTACCTGGCAGCATCAACAACATTGGAAGGGAAGGTGTTACCTCGGTCCATTGCCTACGTTGCCATGCTTGTATGTCCATCACTATTTATCTCTACCGTGTACTAACATTGTCTCGTAGCTTACCTTCAACCTCACCGATGCAGAGCAGTGGCCGGCTGATGCAATTTACAATGGGTTTGATTTCAAAACCTTTTACAACGTAATTGTCGACAACTTTGATGATACAACCGTCGCTATCTTCTGCCGGAACAACAAGGAGGTGCTTGTGTGGTGGAACAAGTGAGTTAAAAGTAGTATGGCATTCGACAAGCAGTTACTGACGTGTTTCTCAGACAAGTTTTCCTGCAACATGGTTCCTCCACAGCCAACGACGATTCGGTCTGGAAGAGTGCGCTGCGAAGCGCGCTGCTGTTCGCACCGCGTGATTATAGATCCATTTGATGACTAGTACCACTATCAACCCCAGCTCCTCTCGTATTGTAGTATCAATCTAATGTTAATTTCATATCATTGCTTCCATTGTATGACGGGAAAAATTACAATTGTGATTCTAGAAGATCATGTACTTATAATGGGGATCCAACAATGCAAAGGTCGCTCATGAAGACAACAGATGGTGACTAAAAATCAATATGCAACCAGGGTGTCGTCGGTCATCATCATGGTATCAGATGATGACAATTACAAAAATCCTCCTGGCCATATATAGACTATATATCCCCTGTTGTAATGTTATAGCGGGTTATACCAGTGGCAGCACATTGTACCGATTTCGTTCACTATATAATCCATGGCCACATTTTCCCGAATTCTCTGATGATGCGATACCGAAGGCAGAAGACCGAGGATATTCTGCAGAAGGCTAAGGATAACGGTAACTCCCTGGATGAATGGGAGGATATCTTTTACGGCGAAGCTTACTTGAATGCCGTCGGTTCTGGAAAAATCAAACCAGAAGACATGGTCCTACTGATGTCTATTGACGGCGCTCACCTGTACCAAAGCAAACAATCCGACTGCTGGATTTACATCTGGGTAATCCTCGACCTTCCACCTGATCAGCGCTACAAGAAACGACATATATTTCCTGGCGGATTTATTCCTGGACCACATAAACCCAAAAATGTCGACTCTTTTCTATATCCAGGCTTTCATCATGTAGCCGCTCTCATGAAGGAAGGTCTACCGATATGGGATGCAGTCCAGAATGCAACTTTTAAATCAAAGATATTCGTGTTACTAGGACTCGCCGACGGACCTGGTTTAACCTATCTGAATGGCCTTACAGGACATTCAGGTGCATTTGGGTGTCGTTTATACTGTCCAGTCAAAGGTCGGAGAAAGGATGGTGCAAATCATTATTATCCCGCGCTTTTGAAGCCCCATGGATACTCAGTTGAAGGCTGTGATCACCCAGATGTTGATCCATCTCATCTATCCATCGGAAATCCCGCTGAATACCAGAAAGCCTTAAATATAGTGTTAAGTTCTCGAAACCAAGCCCAACATCAACAGCACCGCAGAAACACGGGAATCACAAAACTGAGTATATTCAGTGGATTTCCTTCCGATCGAACTCTACCCATCCCGCTTTGTTTTGGTGCTGACCTCATGCACCTAATTTCACTTAATATTCCCGATTTAATGCTTGGGCTTTGGCGCGGCACCATCGAATGTGATCCTGCAGATGACAAACGATCATGGGATTGGGCTGTTTTGACAGGCGATGCTTGGAAGGCACACGGACAATGTGTGGCCGATGCGACACCATACCTCCCTGGCTCCTTTGACAGGCCTCCAAGGAACCCAGCCGAAAAAATCTCAAGTGGCTACAAAGCTTGGGAATTCCTAACATATATTTTTGGTTTATGGCCCGGACTTTTCTATCAGCTACTGCCCGAAAAGTACTGGAAAAATTATTGCAAGATGGTTGCCGGTGTGCGCCTAATTCATCAGCGCTCGATTACAAGAGCGCACCTGATTGAAGCTCACAAATTACTTCTTGACTTTGTAAAGGAGTTTGAGCTCATCTATTATCAACGAAAAACATCTCGCCTCCATTTCTGCCGGCAAAGCATCCATGCGCTCCTACATGTTGCTCCTGAAGTGCCCCGTCTTGGCCCAGGTATCTGCTATACTCAATGGCCAATGGAAAGAACAATCGGAAACTTGGGCGAAGAAATTCGGCAACCATCAGAGCCATTTGAAAATCTCTCTGAAAGGGGAGTACGTCGTGGACAAGTCAATGCACTGATGGCTATGATACCAGGACTTAACACGACAACAACCACACTTCTGCATTTGACTGAAGATCTTGGCAACGGATATTTACTGGCAATGAGAGATTCATGCCTTCGTCCCATCTCTGCGATTGAAAAGGCCGCTCTCGAGGCTTTCTACCAGTCACGAAACATTAATGTCAATGCTATGTGGAATTCCGATATACAGAAGTGGGCTCGGCTTCGCCTCCCAAATCTGCAGTTTGTAAGAACGGCATGGAAAGAAATGGCCAAGCCTTTAGACAAGGTACGGATGTCAAGGAACATTATGGTGAGCATTTACTTTAATATTTAATGATAGGAGACTAAAATCAAATTGCGCTCGCGACTCAATTTCAAGTTCTACCGGAATATGCTTACCAAGGCTCCAATATTTGCCGAAGTGCAGTATTTCTTCCAAACTACAATCCAGGGAGAAGATGAAACAGTCGCTCTGGTTTCAACTTTTGACGCACCAGATCCACAACTATTGGCAGAATCAAGTGGTGCATTGCGAGTATGTCAATACAAGGGCGTTGCAGCGCTTGAGGTTGTTCCCGTCAAGAATATTACCATCTGCATTGCAATGATACCATTCAAGGATCCCGGAGATGGAAGGTTTTTTGTTTGCGAGAAAATGGGATTAGAGGTAGGATATCTTGGTGGTGTACAAGAAGACGAAGGCGAGGAAGGCGTGTAACTTGGACTTGTACTTAGATAATTTGAAGTTAGTCACATATTGTGATCATACGCAACACAAACTTATTCCGCTACCACCATGTCGTTCAATCGCCCCCTTACACGCTCTATAAGCCGTTCGAACCAATCGTCTTCTCATATTCCTGAATTCCTCAATAATTCCTTGACCTTGCCGAGTGCTGGTTCCAACAAGTCCACGGCAACAGGCAGCCTGGGATATAGAATTTGCACCTCCTGGACCAAGTTACAGCCACCTGCCTCCTCGGACGCGTCCAAGTCGTGATTTCGTTAGATATCCCGAAGAACCACGCAGAGAAAATCAGAACTATCGTGTAAGTCTCATTTTTATGCTTGTATTACGGACATTTACTGAATATATGCGGTTAAATATTAGTATTCCGATGGTTCAGCCCACTACTTCAGGAAGGCTACACACAAGGAGCTTATGGATGCTGGAAACCAGGCTCATGCTGACCTATATGATGGTTTCAATGGTCTCCAGGCCCGTCATGATGAGCTTCGGTATGTTTATATGATAAATACCTCTACCTTCGATTCTAATATGATTTTGATTTTAGCCGTCTCTACGACAACCTATTGAAGAACTCGGTGAAGACGGACACCAACGTGGGCCTGAGTTCGTCATCCTCCGCATCTCCAACACCCACTGCCATATCATCAGCAAAACACCCACCAAAACCCAAGCAAGATGATTATCCTGGCGTCAAATATTGGACTCGGCGAGAATATAACCAACATCTCAACTCGAAGAAGAAAGCGGCAGGTGTAGTTGATCCAATGCAGGTAAAGAAGAGGCGAGGTGGAGCCCGATTGTCTGAATCAAACGAGAACACGGCAACAGACTATATCGAGCTTGAAGACGGCACGATTGTGGATGGCGACACCGCACAAAGTATCCGCAAACTCATGCGGTCTATCTTCATCGAGATGGAGAAGAGCAGAACCATGGCGCTACCGGACACATGGTCTGAAGCAGGTGTAACGGAACGAAGCTATGTCCTTCAAGAGCTTTATTCCGAATACCCGTATATCCGTTACTGCGACGACAACTGGAAGGCTATCTTCCTTGCTTCGCACACGCTCAGTGAATACAAGGCCTACAAGAAACGCAGGGCAATGAACGCCGCGGCGGCTGTGGTTAAAGCTGAGAAGAACGATGTCAAGCACGAGGTAGCTCCACCGCCACAGCCATTCAATCCGGACGACAGTACCATGGCCGATGTGAACGACATAGCCGTTACCACCCCAACAACAAGCATCGCTGCCAAAAGAAAAGCAGCCGACAAGCTATCTAACACAGCCAAGCGTGTTCGAACATCAGAAACTCCCACCCTTTTACCCTCCTCCAAGTCGAACACTGACTCGTCCTCTGCTACCCCCCTTCCATCGTCCATCCATACCACTGCCAGCACATCTGCCAGCACATCAACATCACCGGACATCGACCCGAGCCTCAACGCCTCTCCTGCACCATCTCCTTCGAGCATCACGTCGGAAGTGCCACATGTGGATCAGACTGTGGTAAACACCGCAGATACCACTCCTGCCGCTTCCTCTTCTCATTCATCACCCCTCCCAATGGCCGCCGACTCTGGATCCTCGACCCGCCCACAACCAAGACCGATCCGTAAAAGCCAGGCTGAGAATGCCATTCAAGTTCAGTCGTGCGAACCTAGCTCGCCTCAGCTAGAGCCGAAGAGTGTTGGTTCGACAACAACTCCAGCGAGTGTGGGTAGTGTGGAAGCTTCACAGCCGCTGTCACTTGTTAATCCCTTGTACGTTTATGGATTTATCATTCTGTTAGATTGTATAGACCGACTTACCTGCTTCTGTAGTAATGCACTCTTTGGCCCTGCGACCGGATTTTCAACGCGAATCGAGTCCCTGCGAGCCACGGCCACTGCTGCGAAGGTTTCAGGAAAGGCCACTATCAAGTCTTTAGCAAAAGACGGCGGTAAAGGGAAAAAAGGTGCGTTTCGACTCACTCTTGTGGTCGTTGTTTCTTCGTATCTAATCCCTTGAATAACATTGTATGCAGGTGATACTCAGCCAGCAGAAAACTCGAACTTGACGTTCGCACCTGGCATGAAGCGAGTAACCGCTAGCGCGGCCCCAAAGTAATTTCTTTGCGATTTTGTTGTCTTTATCTCACGGTCCCGCATTCTTTTTAGAAACCTGTGTTACATTGAATACCTCGAGACGCATGATCCGATAACACCAGCATCCTTCGAGTCCTATTGGAAGGCAATGAATAAGGAAGAAATCAAGGTCACTTGTCGTTTACACTACAATTAACAATTCCTACTTATCACACCTCGGCCTATGCACGTAGAAATGGACTGACCTCAGCAAAGTGAAGAAGGAAGCCGGCGAAGGTCAGAACGTTGAGTAAACGATGTAAGGTCGTGTCCGGACCCAAGGTACGTCTTATTATATATATCGCCTTACAAATATTAATATTATCTTATGAACCGCGCAGCCCTCCATGTGATCCTGTCTCTTTGACCATTTCTTCCACTGCCTTGGTCTCTATCTTGTCCTCGGCGCTCGCGATTTGTTTCTTAGCACCTTCTTTGCACCTAGCCGCGTGCGATCGCTTCTGTCAAATCCGCTTGCCATGTGCACTGGTTCTTTATTATGCAAACTGCTCCGGCTTTCTCCTGCGCTCCTACGTGTCTTCCCTGCTTCCATCTCTGGTCGACGCCGCTCTCCTCTTCTCAAGATTTGTCTTCTATGGTTGCTTCTTATATCCTCGACTGGAATTGCTCGACCAACTTTGCTTCACGTTCGCCTTACAATTGCGATGACTTTTCTTGTTGCCAGACGTCTTGGCCTCGTTTACTTGCACATAGCCTCAAGCTCTCGTACTGGTGCGTGCTCTGCTTACGAACTATTGGCCGCATTCTGACTTATGATAATTTTACAGTTACTTTACTCTGTGTTCTTGGCGCTGAATGGACTGGTTTGTCTAGGTATGATGTCGTTAGATTGCGTTAGATTGCTGGATCTCTTGTGATCTGGGATGTTTAGATGGTGTTAGATTGTGCTAGATGCTGCTGATAGATGTCATTAGATATCGTTAGATATAATTATATGACGCTCAGGAGGAAGGACACTGTATTGTTAGATATGGTCCGATAAGTATGAATAGAAAATTCATCTTGCCAGATGTTGCCAGGACCGGATCGCATAACAAAATATAACATGTGTGACGTGGTTGACTCTGGTTATATTTGGCCACCTGGGTTTCTCACTGGGCATGACCGGCGGTGTATGCGACGGCAACCACCGAACGTGACCTAAGCGCTCCTGGCTGCTTCGGCCAAGCTTCGGCAGGTGATAAATTTGGCAGCGCTTGTCAGCCGCCTGCCCCGCCGTGCTCATTGAATCTCTTATTATTAAACGCCCACTGTAGAAGTTCCCGCTGTTTCTAAAAAACATATCGCCCTAGTATTAACACGAAAATACCTTTTTTTACATTAAAATAATTACTTTTGCTCACCCAGAGACTCGGAATTCTATCATGAATATTGCATGAATGTTTTTACTTTAAGGGCCACCATAGATCATCATTATCCAGAGGGATAAGAAGTACCATACAATGTCCATTAAGTATACCTATCTTCTCCTTAGTAATATTATTAATAGAGAACTATAAGTATGCACAGACTACGTACCACTTTGGGGACATGAATGAATCAAAGAAATGCTGCCTGGGCGATCCTAATTGATTATTATTGACCCCTACTTACCAAAAAATCTATAATTAATTCAGAGAAGGGAGAGCTGCAGAAAATAAACATGACATTTTATCTATAAATCCCTGTTGTTTTACCTAAGTACAACCTACGGGCGAGGCACTCAGGGAGATCGGAGGGCCTTGGCGTACGTTGGAGGCAAGTCACGAGAGTGCGACGGACTTTGCCGCCGCACTGTTGATGGCGCACTTTCCAACTCACCGACAGAGGACATCTCGAACTTGGAAAAACCGGGTGTCCGGGTGGCTGGCGGCTGGCTGGCTGTCCGGCCAGACATCACGTGCATGCCTCGCCGCTAAGTACAATCTGCTATAAGTTAGTATAACATCCCTCAGTTGCCATTCTGTAAGTCTGCATTCTTTAATACTGTTATATATCTCCCGCAGTAATATCTATGTATGTAAATACTATTGAGGGCTTTATCCTATGAGCGTCCGACAGCGAGATAAGTCGCTGCCACTACTACCGCCCTTTACATATTGGGCGGGATTAATATTGTTTTGAATTAAAATTTACGGTCCCCGGAACACGCCCACCCTTCCCCAGACCCCTGTTAATGATTCGAGAAAGGCGGGAAAAGTTGAAAGCAACCATTTCCAAAGTGAAAATAGCAGGCATGTGTGCATGACTGCTGCAGCAAATGACTGCCTCATAATTTACATATATTGATATATAGTGAGATACTATCCTCCAGTGAAGGTTTATTATAGGTAGTATACACTATTTATGAATGGGTGGGCGGGCTTGGGGCGGGGTAGGCGCTATCTCAAAGGTCGCCGCCGGAGACGGCAGTACATCTTCCCACCGCCCAAAATAGCCAGCCAGCCAGCCGCCAGCCACCGGCTGCCCGGTTTTTCCAAATCTGAGATATTCTGGGCAGACAGTGTGGAGGGGCGGACTCTCGAAATACGGAACTTTCTGCCGAGAACTGTTTTTCCACCGATTCCTATATCCGGGGATTTTAGAGACGTATCTGAAGTCCGGGGTAAAAGTCTTCGGTACTTAATTATTAACACATGCTGGTTCACTTTTGTGATTTGATCACGGCCAGATCGGGGGGCGCTTGTTGAATTCTCACGGAAAAGGTCAGATGGAAATTGAAAAGGAAAGCTCGTAATGATTTTATGAACAAAGAAATAAGACATTCGAAATCTCGTCAATTTTCCGCGCTCATAGATCTATAAAATTCAAGGTGATTTGGTTGAAAGGTAAAAAGGTCAGACGAAGCCAGTTAGCGGGGCTATTCAATTCATGTATATATGACCTACACCATCTACGATCTTGAGTCCTCGATTGTATTTTTTATGTCTGAAATATGATAGAAATTGGCATTCAGCATGCCCGCCTTGCTGCCCAAGCGATTCTACAAGTTCAACTCAACGACTCTGGAATTGAAAGAGTTTTGAAATCCATTATATAAATATCGAACATCACTACACTGCAGTTGCCGTTCTTACGCATCGTCGATCACCAGACCACCGAACTAACCACGATAGGGCTCTATCTTCCTCCGATATTTGATCGATTCGCTAAGCATGTTGCTGGCATGCTGTAGAAATCTCACGCAACAATGACAATGAGTCATGACTCCACCCGTCTACAATTTCATGCTCAGAAGAATGGTAAAGCGGCCAAGACGACGAGAAGCATACTGGTCCTGGTACGGTCATTGTGCATACCTACTGGTAGCTTGTCACAGGACGGGAAATTTCCATTGCATAATCGTGCATTACAGTATTAGACGGGTAGTCTGTACACCAAAAAATGTTGGCCAATTTTTCATTACCCAGATGTCCGTTAATTTCGAATCTTTTTACATAATAATATAGGTTTACATGTCTAATTTTCGTCTGCCAAATCTAACGTTGAGAGGTGAAGCGGTTCTTGCTGAAATCCCGACGCAAGCTGAAAATTGGTTTTTGGGCCATTTCTAATTACTTTGTACACCGGCATTTTAAATTTTTAATACATGCCGATCACATGTTGTCAACGTCATGTGTATGCCATCACATCGCGGCATTCCCTTTCCCCCTCTTCCAAAGGTTTTTCGCCAATTGCTCATCGAGCTCTTATCCGATTTACAAGCTACTTTGTGCATAGTGTGTATTTAGGATGGTTACAATGTATTCTGCAAAAAAAATCCATATTTCTTTCGTCGTCACTATTCAGGAGGTAAAATACATTTTCTGGGAAATTGTCCAATTTGGGTATTCCAGGCACCGAAAATGCCCACCCCACTTTCTACCCATCTTTTCGTCAGTTTACCATACCTATAGGAGGTTATCATATGTAGAAAGCTCATTATTATTTTAGGGATGCACACTGGGTCTGAAAAACCCAACTGTACAAAGGACCCATCGTGTACAAAGTACCCGTCTAATACTGTAAAGAGGCTTGACTGACCACATCCAAATTTATTCCTGCACGTGCCAAACTGACTTGTGCATCCGGGAAACGTCAAACCCGGAAAATTAAATATTTCACGGACATGTTACATAGCTTGTATTTGCTAGGTTTAAAGTATGTGTTCCCATCACGTCGACTCGGAGAAACATGTAACAGTTTGTAAGAGTTCATGCACACCTCAACGTTCAACCCCTTCAAGCGACGGCTAGTAATTCATCGCTGGATAAGCGGCCGGAGTATCTAAGTGGCATAGCTTGATGAATGAAATGAAGTATCAATCGCCTAGATAGAATCTCGCTTAAAAATTATATCCATATTCGTCCCAATGAATTGAATCAATTGCTACCAGTCGTTTGTTCTTACGTGTGGGTCACGGTCGCACTCGCGCACTGATTATCAGACCATCCATCGGTCTTTGGGTTCCATTCCCTCCATTACTCAGCGCTTTATTCACCCTTTCGTGCATCCTTCTATACATCGCACTGTTTTTTGCTGTACCCTCAATTATCCAGCCCTCTATCCATCGCTTTATCCATCGTTAAATGTAACCATTTAACCATCCCTCTGTTCTTTGTTTATTTGCATCAGTCTACCCATTGTTTGACCCCCCATGTATCCACCCATACCTCTCCCGACGCCTGGTCACGGTGAACAGTGATGCCACGGGATACCCATCCTATTAACTGCTTGATCAAATTTCCGCCTATCCTACGGTATTCCAAGTGCCTCGGAGATTGTAGGCTGGATAGTGTAAAGTTATTGTGTGGCAAGAACATACTGAGGTAGTAGAGGTACCATGAAGGGGTGTACGTCGGATGAAGGATCTTCATGGCTTGAAGCGACCCATGCGGTTTTCGATGGTTGGACTGAAAAACGAGTAAAAAGTACGTTTAGAGAAAATATTATGAGATTACGCACCATCGGAGACATTATTCGATCCAGCTGCTACAGACTGGAGAAATTCAGGAATTTCTTCGAGAACGGGTAGTATAAGTTCTTCGAATGCCACATCTGCAAAGGCTGAGAAAAATATTGCTTCTTTTGACAAGATTGCGTACCACCATTCAATCCAGCGGCTACAGACTGGGAAAATGCGGGGATGTCTTTGAAATCTGGTGGAACAAGTTCCTTGAAAATATATTTGGCTGTTTTGTAATGATGTTTACTCACAAGGCGCTGCCGTATTAGATTCGAAGTCCTCACAGTCCATGTCTGGGAGGAATTCAGGAATATCTTTAATCACCACATCTGCAAAGGCTGAGCAACGCATGGATTTTGTTTACAAGATTGCGTACCATCCATAATATCATTCAATCCGGCGTCCACAGGCTGGAGAAATTCAGGAATTTCTTGAAAAATTGGCGGAGCCGTGTTCGATTCAGAGTCCTCAGAGTCCATGGCTGGGAGGAATTCAGGAATATCTTCGAAATCTGGTAATACAAGTTCTTCGAGAAGATATTGGGCTTTTTTTGTCAAGTTGCTCACCATATGCTACCAGTTTCGATTTTTCGTTCTTAAACATCATATCTATTTGTTATAGAGAACGTTTGGTGAGGTAAATTGGCTCCCATAGCAAATTCACGTACTGCGAAAGCCTGCTGGCATTGGATGCAGTGAAGTTACAAGTAAGTATTCGGGATGTGACAGTTATGGCGGTCGATGGATCTACAAACATTTGATCTCCGCATCTTCCCACGGGGCCTTCTCACGATCTCGGGCAGTTCTTGATATCGAGACGCGTCTTGCTGGAAGAGTGAGCTGTGGTAGGTTAGCGTTTGAGCATGGTGGTCAGCTTACAGAAATCCGAATTTTTGAGCACGCTGCAGCGATGAGAAGTGGAGATGGTTCGGCAAGAGATCGGCATGTTGTGGAGACTTTCCAATGAAAGAATGTGACATGTGTTACGTGCGTATGTCTGCCGATCGCGGCCATCAGATTCATTCATGACAAAGCCTAACCAATCGAGTTGCGGGAAACGGCAGTCAGCGGGCATGGACCATTCCCATCAAATTTGAATTAACTCCGCGATATTTTGAGACTTTCAGCGTATCAAAACAAAACTTTTCTAGAGACTTCAAGTATGTAGAGTCAGGTCTAAACATTCACTGTGCCACAGGAATTTCGTTTAAAGTTCAGCCCATGTCATATCCTGCTATGTTACTAAAGTGGAACTAACAAACCCAGTGCTAATTGAGACGAGAAATCAAATCACAAATTTCTCTCACAGAATATCCGCGCAACGCATGGGTCTGAGCGACGAGCGTCCGGCGTGTATGACTCCTGTTAGATTTAAGGACTCCTATTCTATGGAAAGAAACACGCCGCAAGCACAACGCAAGCGCCTCACTTGTTGGCTGTCTTTTTCCCTATCTGTATTTCATATACTTACTGCACGCGCTTTGCGCCACTTATTTCCGACTCTTTTTCATTCTCGTATACGTTGATACTCCGGCGGCGCAACCGGTGGAGCCAACCTGAGAGACAATTAGAACACGGATAGTGGGGTCTTCGGTAAACTGCTTGACGATCTCGACGCATTGCTCGAAGCTTGTTTGGCCGTCTATCAAGAGATACTTTATTCCATACAGGTCGGATGGTCGCCATGAGTGGTTCCGAGACAAAACCAGACAATTAGCAAAGAGGTTAGAAGATTGTTGTAATTGGAGATATAAAAGATGTTTAAAGCAGAGAGGCGGGTAAATTCTGTTATGAGACGGACTTTACAGAGAGGAGGACCATGGGGATGGACAAGAACTGCTAAGTTCAGTACGAACATTTTCTTCTTGCATTAAATCATTCTTTATCTCATACCAACTCCAGCGGTACACAGGGACATCACGTGCCAATTCTTCACCATCTTGAATACCTCACTTCTCCCTTGTGGATCTCTTGATTCCCAACAGACAGTGACATTCGCCCCACCCTTCCTCTTAAACCAATCCTTATCATCCTCCATAAGCACAGGACATCGACCAGTAACTTTGAGGTTATCGATCAAGCGAGCACGTCGGTTGGGACATTCCGAGGCCGTGAGGCAGCGAGGGGCGGCGTTTGTGGCCTGGATAAAAGCACGGAGAGCAGGTACAGTGAAGTTAGGGCAGTCATGAATGTGCAATGTGTCAAGAACGTCTGCGGGGTAAGTGTTGAATAGCCGGTGAGGTTCGGCATTTATCCACCCAGATTCTTGTTCGAAGAAAGGTGAGGGGAAACAAAATGCAGGATTCGGATGGATCTCGGCTTTACCAGATTTTGAGCTCAGCCATGCGAGCAGCGAATCATTGAATGAGGGACAGGAGCGAACAAAAATCTCGGTGCCACACTTGCCATGCTCCCATACACCCAAAATGTTGCGCAAACTGGTGCCGTCGCTCATGGCTGCATCGTCATTCTCGATGATGCCATTGAGGCGTAAGGTTCGCATTCCTTGGACCTGACTGATTTTGGGGATGGCGCAGTGGGTGAATGTGGCCCGGGTAGGAGAGACAAGCGCGATGTCATAGAAATGGGCGATGAAATCTTCCGAAACGGAGGTGAAATGGAAATCCTCAGCAAGAATCCTACAGCAAGTTTTGATGGCTGGACCTAAATCTTTGTATGAGTAGCCAAGGGAAATGTCTTGGAAGTAGATCGTCGTCTTAGAATTCATGTGGGAAAGATAGCGGGCGAATGTCGGCAAGGTATAATGACCAGTATTAGGGAACTTGAAACAGGATATATGAAGAGATATCTCCCCAAAGTTTGTAGAAGTGAGAGTGGAAGTGAGATTTTCAAGCCACTTGGCCGTGGATCCATGGCGCATTAGATACATGAACCAGAATGCTGTCATAGATATCTTATTTAACTTGGGGAGATGCCATGCGTAACATAGGGGTCCCGTTGTGGTGCAAAAATCTTTTTCTGGGTCGATATCGTCAATGCGGCACTGGAGAGTCAGCTCCTCTAGACGCTCTGTGTCCCGGAGGAAGAAACCGGTGGGATCAGGAAGGGAAGATGAGAAGGTGATGTCGAAAACAATGAACTTGCACCGATGAACGTGAGGTTGGAGAGCACGAGCGACGGCCAATACACGCCTTCTTTCCGTCATCTTGTTGATCTCTTGATGACCACTTGAACTTGTAAAAACAAGTACGTCAATCCACACATCCGGATGCCATTTCTGGGACCATGAAAACGCGTCGAGCAGCGGCGTGGGATCTGCTGCAACATCGAATACGAGCCTCATCCAGCATTCCGGGATCTCCGCGAGGATATCACGCCAAAGCTTGCATACAGACGCGACATTGAATGGAAATAGTGATGGCGAGCGGGCGTGGTGATCTATCCATTGCTTCCGTCGTTCGAGAGAATGAAAGTGTGGGGAATGAGGACATGGACGT